>CM053608.1:120610988-120627032 GCA_028646535.1 Procyon lotor | reverse complement strand
CTCTGGGTGCCTGGATCTGGAAAGCGCCACAATAACACAAGACGAATATGGATTATAGAATTAGAGACCCCAAATTAATACCTGTTGTTTCTAAATTTATTCTTATTAATACATGTATTAACTTCAGTATCTGTTTAAAAACTCTGGATTGTGGGGCGCCTGGGTGGCTCAGTGGGTTAAAGCCTCTCCCTTCGGCTCAGGTCATGATCTCAGGGTCCTGGGATCCAGCCCCGCATCGGGCTCTCTGCTCAGCAGGGAGCCTGCTTCCCCCTCTCTCTCTGCCTGCCTCTCAGCCTACTTATGAGCTCTCTCCCTCTGTGTCAAATAAATAAAATCTTAAAAAAAAAAAAAAAACAACTCTGGATTTTGAGGAATTGGATTTCAATGCCTTTCCCTGCAAATCAAGATCATTTCTAACAGAAAAATGGCCTTCTCTCCTAAGATTTCATTATGAAATTTTTTTACATCCGGAAAAGTTGAAAGTACACAATGAGAACTCATCTTCCCTTTACCTCAATTCTACAATTAACATTGGCTCTTTATCAGGTAACTTACTCATCTTTCCAACCTTCACTCTTTTACTCGTAAAATTCTCTGTTTCATTCCAAAATTAGTTACAAATCTCGATACCCGTCACTCCTAAATACTTCAGCATGCAGGGCATACTTCAAAATTTCTCAAGGGTTTCATAAGCAAAATTTATATACAGGGAAATACATAAATTTTAAATGTAGCATTCAATTAGTTTTGACAAATCCATACACCTGTATTAACTCAAACCTCTATCAAGATAAACAGCATTACCATCGCCCTCGAAATTTCCCTGAGTTTCCTGGTCAAACTGCTGCCCCAAACCCTCCTGTTCAGATATGTTTTCACCACCAATTTATTTTGGTTGTTCAAGGACTTGACATGAATAGATCCATACAGCAGGTGTTCTTTTCTAGAATTAGAAAAAGAAAATATTCTTTTCTAGAAGTTTCTCGTGCAGCGTAAAGGTTTCTGGGATTCATCAATCTTGTTGCATGAATCAGGAGTTCTTTTTTATGGCTGAAAAGTATTCCAACGTAAGCACAAGCAGGGGGAGCAGCAGAGGAAGACGGAAAAGCAGGCTCCCTGCTGAGAAGGGAGCCCAGTGCTTGGCTGGATCCCAGGACCCTGGGATCGTGCCCTTCCCCGAAAGCAGACGTTTAACGGACTCAACCACGCAGGGGCCCCTGATGGCTATTCTAAATAAAGCTGCTATGAACATTCTTCTCCAACTCTTTTTATGGACATGTGTTTCGATTTCACCTTGGAAAAATACCTAGAAGTAAAACTGTAGGTCCCAGGGTACATATGTGTTTAGTTTTACAAGGTATTACCAGACTTTTTCCCAAAGCGGTTGCACAATTGTACATGTCCACAAAAGACTTAAGAGCTCTCATTGTTTCATATCCTCACCGAACTCTGTTGTTAGTCTTTGTAAATTTAGCCATTCCCTCATCACGGTTAAATTTGCATTCCCCGATGATTAATTATGCTTAGCATTTTTTTGCTCCTTATCGATTTGTATGTGCATCTTCATCGGTGAACCATATGACCAAGTTTTGGCCTCTGTTTTTATTGAATTGTCTTTCTTATCACTGAGTTGTAGAAGTGCTTACATGATTGGGGGCAACAATCCTTTGTCAATGATACGTATTTTGTCAATTTCTTAACGTTTTCTCATTAGCTCAGATTTCAATTTCGATTAAATCCAAGTTATCAGTTTTTATGGTCTATGCTTCCTGTAACCTAAGAAACCTTTGTTTACCCCCAAAGATATTTTCCTGTTTTCTTCTAAAAACATAACATCAGTTTTTATTTCTAGGTTGGTAATCCACTTCAAATTAATTTTTGTGGATGGTATAAGATGGACATTGATATTCCGTGTTTCACAGTACCTTTTTTTAAGATTTTATTTATTTGTCAGAGAGGGTAAGGGAGAGAGAGAGTCTATGCGCACAAGCAAAGGGAGTGGCAGGCAGAGAGAGAGACGCAAGTTCCCCAGTGAGCAAGCAGCCGGATTGAGGACTTGATCTCAGGAACCCTGGGACCATGACCTGAGCTGAAGGCAGATGCTCAACTGACTAACCCACCCAGGTAGCCCATGGTACCATTTTTTAAAAATAATTTCCTCTTTCCATTGGAAAGTTTTGGCACCTGTGTTGGTGATCAGTTAACCGTATAAGCATGGGTCTATTATTGGGCTCAACTCTGTTCTTTTTGTCTGTTTGTTGTTTTTTGTTTGTTTTATGAAGCCCTCACAAAGTTTGGATTACTACAGTTTTATAGGGAGTAATGAAGTCAGAATTTGTTTTCAAGATTTCTTTGGATATTCTAGGTCCATTTCATTTTCATATATATATTTTGGAATCACCTTGACTTTCTACAAAACAAAAAACCCAATAGGACTTTGGTTGGGATTACATTAAATCGAGATACCAATCTTGAAATACAGATCTCAACATGACATGCTACATTAAATGCAATTTTTAAAAAATTGTTTTTCCAGGGATGTCTGGGTGGCTCAGTTGGTTAAGGGGCTACTTTCAGCTCAGGTCATGATCCCAGGGTTCTGGGATCGAGTCCCACATAGGGCTCCTTGCTCGGCGGGGAGCCTGCTTCTCCCTCTCTGCCTCTCTGGCTGCTTGTGCTCTCTTTCTCTCTCTCTCTCTCTCTCTCGTTCTCTGACAAATACATAAATAAATAAATTTTTTTTTAAAAAATTGTTTTTTCCAGGGCACCTGGCTGACTCAGTCGGCGTAGCAGACAACTCTTGCTGTCGGAGTTGTGGGTTCAGGCACCATGCTGGGTGTAGAAATTACTTAATAATAAAAATCTTTTTAAAAAATCATTTTTCCCATTCTTTGTGCTAGCATGTAAAAATACCTTTAAGTTTGTATATTCAACAACATATCCTACAACCCTGCTAAATTCATTAATCCTTGTGTTGCGGATTCTTTAGGATATTTTGTACCACCAACTAAGTAATCTGTAAATAGCTTAACTATCGCCTTTACAATCCGTAGCTCCTTTTCTTCTCTTATTGGATTATCCAGGACATCCGAAACAGAACCAGGAAGAGAGGAGAGTGGACACTCTTGCCAGTTTTAGGGGGAAAACATTCAGCATGTCACCATTAAAATATTAGTTGAATATGTTTCATAGATTCATTTAATCCGGCAAAGTTCTCTACCATTCCTACTGTTCCTAGTATTTGTTATAAATGAATGTTTCACATCGTTAAATTTTTCTGCATTAATTTAAATCATCACGTAGCCTTTTTCCTATTGTACTTTGGGGTGAATTGCATAGATTAATTTTCAAATACTTAACTTTGCATTTGAAGGGATAAACTCGATCTGTTTATGATGTAATCATCCTTAGCTTTGCTGCACGCTACTTAATAGTATTTTGCAAAGGCCTCTACTCTTTGAAAAAAAAATTGGGGGCAGAGGTTTAAGATCAGGATTGTAAACGCTCCATAAAATGTGTTCTCGCCCTTCTCTATCTCCTGATTGATTTTGAGTAAGATTGGTATTATTCCTTCCTTAATTGTTTGAAAGAATTCACCAGGGAAATCATCTGCGCCATGATTACCTTTTAATAATCGCTGTGTCCCAGGCACTATGTAAGACATTTTATCTTAGGTTTTAACAGTTCTTCAAATGTTCAAATACATTATTTAACACATGTCAAAATTAAGGACGGGCAAAGATTAAGTAATTTACCCCAGGGCATGTTGCTAAGATGTCAGACACAAACACACAGTTACGGTTAGCTCTAAAGGTCTCGCTATACCACAAAAAAATCACGGTAGACCAAAGTTATACAGATAAATACCACTTAAGAAATGCTATCACTTAAGAAATGGCATTCATTAAAGGAGCAAGCGGCGCTACTGGTCACAGGTACCTTTTCAAGACAAAAAGTTATTTCTCTAAGCTATATTAAATTCAAAGTTCAATTTCAGACATGCCACTGAGTCTTTAAAAAAGGAATATTAGACAAGTTAGTTACATTTACTATTGACCCCAGATCACATTCACTCCAAATACACTCACACACGCATACATTCACTCCATCCCACTTTTGTTTCAAAGAGTTGATGAGGGAATTGTGCTTATCTAGAGCCTACAAGAATGCTCAGTAAGGGGGCACCCGAGTGGCTCAGTGGGTAAAGCCTCTGCCTTCAGCTCAGGTCATGATCTCAGGGTCCTGGGATCGAGCCCCGCATCGGGCTCTCTGCTCAGTGGGGAGCCTGCTTCCCCCTCTCTCTCTGCCTGACTCTGCCTTCTTGTGATCTCTCTCTCTCTCTCTGTCAAATAAATAAAATCTTAAGAAAAAAAAAAAAAGAATGCTCAGTAAGTCACTGACTATACTTTTTCCCTCACTCGTAGCTCAATATCCTGCAAAGGGCCAGAGAAGACTTTCTAGAATGCATTAATTAGGCAGTGGAGTGCTTATTAGTAAATAAAAGAATCTTATAAAGAAATCACATGTGTGCAGCATGAATTACAAAAATAAATAAATTTAAAAATTTAAAAAACGATACTGAAAACAAACACCCAGACCTTTAGATTCCTTACGGTTCCCTGGTAACCCAAAAAAGGTAGGTCCTATTTGTTTCTCAAGATATTTCATTGCCTAATGGGTTTAGGTCATGAGTCAAAAATAAAAAAATAAAAACACCAACGATGTCAGGCACACTGGTGAGTTGGTCGTGTATTAATTTTTCTCATGTGTGAAAAGAATTTTAGAAAGAGGTTGCAGACACAATACACCTTCTAATATTTCTAATGCTACCTCCTTCATTTGAAATTACTAAATAAGCCAAAAGGAGCAAGCTAACTACCCAGTCTCTCTATTACCAGCTACATTTCACTCCATTCATTTCTCTCCATGTCACAAAGGTGAATTCAGAATGCTGCCAAGTTTCTCAGCATACAGGATGAAGGGAAAAAATTAGGTTGATGGGGTTCAGTTTTGACAGTGTATCCAACTGTTTATAACTTCTCATTTTTTCCATAAACCTAACCGGTATCAGGATATGTAAAGTTTCTAACACTTCCAGCTGGGAAAAACTTCACATGAGAAAAATGCTTTCCTTGGAGTTTACAAATGCTATTTGGTCTAATTTTTCAGCAAGGGTTTGTCTAGTTAGATTATGAGATTTTTCCTGGAGACCAACATAAGAGAAGGTCTCCCATGCTGTCAGGAAAGGAGAGTTATATTTTTGTTCCTTGGAAGAAACATATAATGTGTAATGGGCAAAATGTCAAGTGGGTGGGGAGCTATTAGCCCACATAAACCTCCAGAGAGAGCACGAAGAAAACAGAATTCTGAAAAAGATACGATACTAGCATATTTGGTTGCAAAAACTGTCCAAGAAGGCAGAGAGGGGCTGGGTGTGATAAGGGCAGGACTTCCACTGATGGTTCCTGCCCAGACGGCAAGAGAGTGTGAGAGGGTCTGAGGGCTGACCAAAGACATCAGTTAGGTAGGAAAAAACTGCATTTCAAACACTGGACACACTAACAGAGAAAAAAAAAGAAAAGAAAAGAGCCCAGAGGGTCAAGGCAGGATCAACACTGACCCTTACAAAGCTATAAGTTGGGAGCTGGTTCAGAGAAAGAATATGGGAACAAAGAAAGAGCTACTTGGATCATGTCTGAGAGACGTTTTCTGCCTGAATTTCTCATCTATCACATGGGTGTGTCCATGGGAATTGTCAGAATGGCTTCAAAGCTAAAAGCAAGACCTCGGTTAAGACTCAATTCTTAACAAGGAACTCTATATTGGACCAACTAACCCGCCATAGAAGATTCTTAGAATATTCCTTATTTTAGTTAGGACTTACTTCTTGAACTCAAATGCTGTTCTGTAGAAGACTCCTATTTTAGGTAAGCCTGATATTTTTTAAAAACTAGATTCAAAAACTACTAAGATTTCAACTAATGCCCCAACGGGAGGCATTTTCATACAGCTTTCCTGGAGGAATGCATTACCTTGCAACCCCAGAGCATTTGAAATAAGTTCATTTGTATAATATTTTTCAGTTACCCAGTGACCCTGCACGTGAGTCTTTACTTCCTAGCGTGATTATAAGAGCAAGCACCGGGGAGTCGGGCCGCAGGCATTCCAATTTCAGCTTCACCAATCTCTGGCTGTGCAATGCTACGCGAGTTACGAAACCTCCTTGGAATCGCTCCCCTCCACTAATGCACTGGGGAAAAGACGGATACCTACTTCCCATGCTCGTTCTAAGAATGAGCTCTCCAGCAAGATTTCTGACATAATGCCTAGCCAGAGGACGTGATCTCTAGAAGTCAGTGGTTGCTATCGTTATACTATGAGAATACTTTTTTTTTTTTTTAACTGGACTCAAAAATGTTCTATTTCAAGAAATTCCAAAAAGCAGGTGGCCCCGTCCATCTTAACATCTGCCAAACTCCTTCCCTAAACTGAAATCACCTGGCTGAAGGTCAAATTTAATGAGTAAGAATGTTTCTACAAATTCACCAAGACGTGGAAAAGGAATGACCTCTTCATAACCCAGTTATGACCTCAATTGCTTGGCTGTACCTGAAAATAACTAAGGAAGATCTAACCACTTACACGTATACCTCAAACAGACCTTCCTCGCAGAATCGGCTATGGTTACAGAAACTAACAAGTCAAAATCTTCCCAGCTCCTGTCTTTACCCCCTTCACCGGACTCTATAGCCAATTCTCTCTCTCTCTCTCTCTCTCTCTCTTTCTCTCTCTCTCTGAGGATCCCTGTCTACACGGCTGGAACTCCCACCGAGGCCTGGGATCCCACAAGGTGATAAAGCCAAGGTAGCAGCCCCAGGCCAAGTAAGGAAGGCTGATACTTTCCCTGGTGTCACAGGTCACAGAAGGAACCTCTTGTGCTGCTCTAAGTTCCTCAATGGCAGAACCTCGCAGCCAATCTGTTCTGAAGGTTTTTATTCATAGTCTTTCTGTTGTTTTCCCAAATTCCCAAATTCTATATATACTTTTTAAGATTTTATTTATTTGAGAGAGCCTGAGCAAGGGGTTGGGGCTAAGGGAAATGGGGAGGGAGAAGCTGATCGGGGAGCCCGATGTGGAGCTCGATCCCAAGACCCTAAGATCATGACCTGAGGCAAAGACTGACAGACACTTCACCAACTGAGCCACCCAGGCATCCTCCAAATTCTATGTTCTTACAGGTCCATTAAAAATAAATGTAAAATGTAGGTATTTTTGCACTTTATATAAGACTCTTTACTCAAGCAAATTCCAGAGAACTTTGTCATGGGCAGGATCAGTTATACGTGAGTGAATGTGCACATATTTAAGTTGCGCAGAATGAGTATTACTCAGCTACGTCTGCATGTTCGGCCTTCACCAGCCTCTGCCTCTGAACTCAGTTTCGTGTTGAAATAAATGAGAGAGCCCATGGAGGATTCCCCTCAAGAAGGGAGAAGGTGCCATCAATGGAGTTCTAAAGTCTTGACAAAAGACCTTGGAATTAGTTGTTGAGCTGGCGGTTGGAAATGGGAGGTGGCCAAGAAAGTAGACTTTTGTTCTTTATAACCAGTTAACTGAGCGCACAGAAGACACTTACATGGAGAAAACAAATTTTAAGATAGGTACACTGAATATTCAAAGTCCTGCTATATCATACTTTGCTACTAATCACTGCCTATTAATCTCAGGGGACTTAAATCAGCATTCCTAAAGTGGTCCATATCTATACTTTTTCAAGAAAAACATCATTTCACAAATTCGCTTTAACATTACAAGGTTATCAGTGTTGTTGGTGCTTTTACAAAAGGTCATTTGTCAGCTGGGAAGGCTGAATCCTGAACCTTCTCCAGTAGCTACAGACCTACACTGTCCAATATGGCAGCCATTAGCCACACGTGGTTATGGCATTTGGTAAGTCGGTGGCCCAAATTGTGAAATGCACACCAGAATCAGACAACTTCGTAGGAAATAAAGGATGAAAAAATATCTCAGTAACTCTGACACCCATTACATATTAAGATGATAATACTTTGGATGCATTGCACTAAATACAACATTTAATATTCATTTCATTCGTTTCTCTTTACATTTTTTATGTGGCTACTGTAAATTTTAAACTTCTTGAGGTGGTTTGCATTCGAGGTCCACATTCTGTTCAGACAGCACTGGGCTGACCCAATCAGAAAAGAGCAGGGGAGGGGTAATTCTGAGCAAGCAGGTTCAGAGCAGTTACTAAAACAAATTCATGTGCAACCCAGATAGCCCATTCTTCAACGTGATACTGCAACCTTCAAGCAGAGAACCCATCTCCTAGCTACCTTTACTTTTAGTAGTAAAGTCTTTCTAAATCCTCGGCAAACACTTAGTAAATTATATCTACGGCTTCGAGCTCTAGGAAATGAATGGTACAGCTAAGAGATACGCACAAGAGTTATCAACTGGCGCAGCCTGTAGGGGGTGTGGGACAGGTGGTAAGTGATACAGACATAATCCGCACCCTCTCACAGCCTCGATGCAAAACCACATGGCAAACAGTCTGTTTCAATGATGCACTAACTATGGCGGGTAAACCACCTGTTTTATTAAATAAAATTCTATTAAATAAAGTCTTTTGTGTATGTATTGTCCATGGCTGCATTTGCACGGGAAAAGGAAAAGGAAAAGGAAAAGGAAAAGGAAAAGGAAAAGGAAAAGGAAAAGGAAAAGAAAAAGAAAAAGAAAAAAGAAAAAGAAGAAAGTCCATGGTCAACACTGAAATGAGATAATCTTTTTAAATCAGTTCTCTTCCTCTGCTTAAAAATTCTCCAATGGCTTCCCATCCCTCTTAAAGCAAAAGCCAGAGTCCCCATAGCAATGAGCTCCTTGCTTTTCTTGCTATTCCTACAACACACCAAACAAACTCTTGCATCAAATCTGTGGCCTCTCGTCCTACCTAAAAGGCTCTTATTCTCCAGATCTACCGAGCCCCCTCCCTCACCTTCAAGTCTTGTGCGTAGGTCAGTGACCACTGGACATAAGAAAAGTTCCCTCCTTCCCTGTTCTGCTTTCTTTATATGCAGAGCCCTTATCATTCCCTGACCCACTATATATTTTACGTGCATGTTTGCTGTGTTTTCTCTAAGTAGAAAGAAGCTCCATGAGGTCACTTATTCTTGTCCATTTTTGCTGCTGTATCCTCAGCATCTAGAACAGTGCCTGGCCCATACGAACATAAAAGAGTGACTAGGGAGCTCATTGCTATTCTAACCACATATAAGAGAGTGAAGCGTGGGCAAGATGGGATTCCTGCCCTACGTGCTAAGAAATATAATCAAATAATTTAAAAATATATGCATGGACATAAAGGAATTAGACCAATGGAAGTCACTGTATGCTTTCCTTCCTGTATTCCCACTTATCCTTATATATTCATCCATCAACCTAACCATCCATCTACCCAGCAGCAGAAACATTTATAATACTAGGGGAAGCATGATGGTCTGAAAAATAGAGTCAGCTCCCGCTACGGCTAGTGTCAAAATGCTGTTTGGAAATGTGTTGTGCAAGACAAGAGTCAAACAATTGCCCTTGCTGGGAGACTGGAAGAGGGAAGGTGTTTTAGAATTTAGGATGCCCTGGACCAATGGGTCTCAAATGGGTGCAGCAGGTATCTAATAGAAATTTTACAGAACCGTGATATACAATCTGAAAAATCTGGCTGAAGTCTTCTCTTTCTGAAAAGCCCAGAGAGCTGTTACCTGTGCCTTCTCTCATCTCTATTTTCTATGGCATCGGAGGCATCCTGATGCTCGAGACAATTTAGAACGCAAAAGTGACCACCTTCTAGAAAGGCAAACTCAAGAGTTTACACCGGTTTTATCATTTCAAAAAAAAAAGGTTATGTAAAAAGTTAGGACAAGTTAGGAAAGCAAGAATTGGGAATCTGTCTTGGGAAAACAAAGCATTCTGCCCCATCCCAGACTGATGCGTGACGGGTGTGACAGATTCATACACTAATAAAGAGACATCCATTCTCAACTGCACCCCTAGATATTTGTCTCTTTATTTCCTAATTAAATGGCAACGAAGGTAAATGAAAATGTAGCCATCGGAAGCAATAACCTGATAAAAATCAAGATACTGGTGCTCCTGACAGAGCAGAAAGAGAGCCAGGCATGAAATTGAGCTCTTCATTCAGTTCTGACCATAAGGAATGCTTCTCGAACAATCCTCACACAATGTTCCTTCCCCTTCATGTCCCATTGCTAATATTTAGACATATGCTTCTGGGAGAAGAGAGAGATCTACTTTTCTGTTGAATGGTTTACTTGCTTATCATCTGATAACATATGACAAGCACAGTGATAAGTCACTGTCCTTTATTGCTATCAATCAGGAAAAAAAGCAATCGTGCAATTTAGCAACACAATCCCACAAACACTGTCACCCAAGGTGACATGAAGCACAGGAACATGTTTACACAAAGTTTTGGGGTCCCCTAGTTCATTGACTGCTTTAATTCAAGAAATCCAAAGATATATGGATTTTTATATTAGGCCTTTATAATTCTATTTTTCTTTATTTCAAAAGACAAGCCGAATTAAATCTCTCTCCGTGATTCTACCTGTCCGTACCACATACCTTCTGCCAGATGGTGCTTTAAGAACCAAGCCCATACCCTCACCTTAGGCTGTGTCCATCAGCAAAGTGTTCAAAGGTTATTTACCTACAAAGTTTCAGATAATTCTATTGGGTTAAATACAGAAAGCTATGGTTAACTCTTAAATGTGAAGCTCAGGTATAATAAAATATCATAACATAACATGCAGCTACTAAGACTCAACAATAACACAATGGTTAGCCTGACACTCGAACTTCAGCCTGGTTTCTCACCCTAAGGATCATATTCAAATAGCTTTACGCTAAGAATCAAGTAATATGCATTTATATTTTCAGAGTTAATTCACTTAAGAAATTCAGCATTTCATAGATGGGAAACAGACCAACATTATGCTGAATTCTAACTGGCATGAGAGATCTTCTTGAATTTTCTTGGGCCAAAATACACTGACAGCCAATTTTAAAAACTTTAAAAACTATATAATAAGGTTGGAAACACATACTAAGTGGGGCCAATTGTTGTTCCTCTATTAATGACATTGTTAGACTTTGTATATTTTAGTAGAGAGCTTTCCAAACAGAAGTAGCCACCATGACAAGCTTATGCGATTAAGTCCTCGATGCCAAGAATTCAAGTCCTCACACCATAAAGGGTTCTCCCATTCCACATCAAGACAGCCCTTTTTTGTGTTTTTTTTTAGAGATTTTGTTTTTATTTTTATTTATTTGTTTGTTTATTTATTTGAGAGAAAGCACACAAGCAAGTGGGGAGAGGGGCAGAGAAAGAGGGACAAGCAGACTCCCCATTGAGCACAGAGCCCAATGTGGCCCCAATCCTAAGACATCCAGATCACGACCTGAGCCAAAAACCAAGAGTCAGATACCCAACCAACTGAGCCACCTGGGTGCCCAACATCAAGATAGCCTTTAAAGAACTGATGGAAATTAGTATTCAGGGAAAAGTTCAAGACAACAAACGAATGCCCCCTCCTCTCCAGTTCAAGTCCTAACTCAACAAAAGCCACACATACATTTCCTACCATCTAAGAAGAGGTAGACTTCACGTTATCAATAGAACCAACACTACCCTGCCTCTAACTAACAGTAAATGTAATACACAGGCAGCCCCTTCTTCAAGAAATCATGGGATCAATGGATTGGGTACATTCTTGGATCAATACTAGAGGACAGTTAAATCAAAGAAATCAAACAGGAAAAGGGAGAAGATGGGGTAGAAGAGGAGGAGGGGAACAATAAGGAGAAAGAGGAAAATAAAGCATCTTTTGCATATGGGTATACGCTATACTTAAATGTCAATACATGATAAAAGGTAGAATAGTCAGTCATTCAAGCTAAAATAAAATTCCACTTTTCACACAGAATAAATTCTTTAAAAATTACAACATCCCTTGCTAGCTAGATTTCAGTAAATTTGATCTTGTAACACATAATGAGTAGCCTTACCAAAGGAATATGCACGTCTATCAAAAGCAATACTTTTCATACAACAGCTTACCTTTCCACGTCTTAATAAATAAAAAAAAAATTCAAAACACAGAAAAAAGCTATGTGTACAAAAGGGTTCCTTTAACAATGAAAAACAAAAAACAAAAAAACCCACAACACCCCCCCCCCAAAATAAAAAAACTTCTCTGGCTTAAAACTCCACAATGGGGGCACCTGGGTGGCCTAGTGGGTTAAAGCCTCTGCCTCCGGCTCAGATCATGATCTCAGGGTCCTGGGATCAAGCCCCACAATAGGCTCTCTGCTCAGCGGGGAGCCTGTTCCCCCCCCCCCCCCGCCTACTTGTGATCTCTCTCTCTCTCTGTGTCAAATAAATCTTTTTTAAAATAAATAAATAAATTCCATTTAAAAAAAAAAACCCACACTGCATCATATGGCAATTTTTATTCTTAAGATGTTTCTGCATTTGTGTTTTCTTTCCATTGGACCATCAACTCCCTGAGAATGGCAACTGTGTGTTTTCCACTTTTTACTGTGTCTACTGCTGCTGTCCAAGGCTCATTATTAATAAGGTAAAAGTCAAATCAGATGGCCAGCGGGCGACTGGCACTCTTTTCGTAAGCAGTCAGATTAAGAAACTGGAGGGTAATTCTAGCTGTCTCTTCAAATACCCACAGGGAATTCTGACTTCAAAATGCAGATCTTTATAATAGACAAATTCCTGGCAGAATACTAGTGCTTTATACCATTGTTTTTCGGGTATTTGGAAATACTGGCCCCCGAAATAAAAGAATAAAAGAATAAGCTCTTAGAAGTTAAAAATTTGACTGCTAAAAAAACACACTAAGGAAAAGGCTGGAAAACAGTCACTGTCCCCCAACCTAAGGACAGAGATAGATGAAAAAAGTGAAGGAAAGGTAAGACGTGGAGAGGTTCAAGCCTGAGGATCCAACATCTACCTGGCAGGAGCTCCATATGCCAGAACACAGAAAACCAGAGAAAAACACACTGAAATAATAAAAGAAATGCCTCAAGCCCCGCGAGGGATGTCGTTTCCGGATGACTCCAAGTACCACTCAGAAATTACCAAGACCCAAACATCATGAGGAAATTTGAGAATACCAAGATTAAAAGAGATCCCAAAAGCTTAATGAGAAGAAAAAAAAAAAAAACAAAAAACATTGAACCCAGAAAGAAAATTCAACTTTCCCTTGAAGGCTCGCATTTCTCCTCCCAGCAAGAAAAAAAACAAAGATCCAACAATTCAAGGTTAATAAATTGTATAAGGAGGTTATAGGCCACGTTTGAGGCAAATGCAATGTTGTATGGTTTCCGTATGTTGACAAAATTAATTAAGGGGTCTTCCTTTGACCTTCTGCATCTGACCCCTTTCAGAGAGGTCATGAAATTGGAAGAGTATGTGATCAGAGCATCTTAATTGTCCCTGTAGCGAACAGGACTTACGTAGATTGAGCATAAACACTAGTTACTAGTTTTCAATTTTTGATATCAACCTGAATATGTGATAAGGAAGACCCGATAATAGTTACAGAACAAAACCGTTAGCAACTTTAAGCCATGTGAACACAAATGGACACTTTGAACATGATGGAAACTAGAAAGGGTACGGAGATGCAGAGAAAAGGATGAAGTGCCCTTATGTCTCCTTAAGTAGATTGTTAAATATACTATTATAAAGTTATCTAAGGAAACTAGAAGGTTTGTTTTTTTAATTTAAGTGATACACACATTAAAAATTTGCATTGAGGACATTTATAGGACGCGGAGACATTTGTATCCATTGGGATTGGCGCTGGGGTGGCGTTTGATTTTCTTCGTTATCCATTTGATTCCAAGTTACTATGTTAGTAATTAACAAATAAAAATTAAGTAAAAGGAGGCGCCTGGGTGGCTCAGTCATTAAGCATCTGCCTTCGGCTCAGGTCATGATCCCAGGGTCCTGGGATCGAGCCCCTCATCGGGCTCCCTGCTCAGCAGGAAGCCTGCTTCTCCCGCTCCCATTTCCTCTGCTTGTGTTCCCTCTCTCGCTGTGTTTCTCGCTGTCAAATAAATAAAATCTTTAAAAAAAAAAGAATTAAGCAAAAAGAAAAAGCTCACATGGTGTGAGTCTGGTTTATAGGAGGCACTTCTTAGAAACACACCAACTACCACTTGGGGACACATTGTACAAGACACAGACTGTGTGATGCTCAATTTACAGGCCAGGCAAGATCATTTTCAGGACAAAAGTATATCCCACGAGTGATCTCTGAACATCGTGGAGGCCACTTTGGGCCTGAGGTCATCTTAAGTGTGCCTCTGGACTCAACAAATACTTTCTTATTTCAAATTAAGAGGAATAACTGATGTGAGGACTCTGCCCAAGGGTACGTCTCACAATGCTGGCTTGCTGGGCGGGGGACGACCCATGCTCTGGTCAGCTGCAGGAGTTGATAGCCCCACTTCCTTTAAGACTCTCGCGTTCTTCTGTGCACACAGTCTTCCTCCACTTCTATCTCCTTTTCCTTCAAAAAGACTCAGACCACTTTACGCACCTTACTTTGATTGTCCTTATGAGAAGAAATCATCTTGCAACTCCACAAAGAGGGAAAAGGTGAGCCCTATAAATCTCATTTAGACAATGAGACAAAAATAGACAAACACGTATGGAAATTAAATAGTGACATTATCACAAGGAAGGAAGATCAACAATCCTGGCTTTTGAGTTCCTAGACAGCTTTTTCTGGAAACACAACAAAATTAATTCATGGCATTTCAACGACATTAGAGTGGGAGCTCACAAAATCAGATCCCAAGAGTTATATGCAACCCAGAGTCAAAGGTCATAATGGATGTCCAGTGCTTAGCTAGTTTAATTCTACTGGTTTGAAAAATAAGATGGACAACTTCCAAATACCTTCTATAATACCTTCTACATATACCTTCCTCCCTGCATTGCTCTCAAAAGAGAATGATTGTTTTTCAGTAACATTTTGTTGTTGTTGCTTTTCTAGGTTTTTAAAGTTTAATTTTTTAAAGTTTAATTTTTTTAAAGATTTTATTTATATATTTATTTGACAGAGAGAGATCACAAGTCAGCAGAGAGGCAGGCAGAGAAAGAGGGGGAAGCAGGCTCCCTGCTGAGCAGAGAGCCCAACGTGGGGCTCGATCCCAGGACCCTGAGATCAAAACCCGAGCCCAAGACAGAGGCTTTAACCCACTGAGCCATCCAGGTGCCCTTTAAAGTTTATTTTTAAAGACAAATTTGTTTTTAATAAAGGAGTTAATTTTATTAACTCTTTTATATATATAATTATATGTAATTATATATATAATTATATGTATAATAAAATAGCAATTCAAAACTTCATTTTCAAAAGTACAATATACATACAAACAAGTATGCAACATTTACATGAAAAAAATGGAGAAAGACAGGGATTTCCTCAAAGACAAAATAAAGGGCGTAAAGGTTTTCAGGGGAAAAATGGCCCTGTAAACTATAATTCTTTTGCTAAGAGACTGTAAGCAAGCTGTGGGCCAACTTTACAATGCCCAGAGCAAAGCCCCTTCTTTGTACCTATTTTTTAATACAAATATACTAATTGATTCTTTATCTTTTCAGAGAGTGTTCTATTAAAATGTCAATCAACAGCAGTTTTCCGACTATAAATTCTTTGGTTTTCTCCATTGCAAACTCTCACGTCCAACCTTAATTTGCACGAGAGCCAACCCGAATGCTGATCAGTATTTTTCTCAGTAGTGTTTAAAGAGAAGCTGCGTCTGCAGGGAGCCTGAGAAAACCATTAGGAGAGAGGAGGGGTGGGAAGGGAAAGCCCCTTCACATATTTCAGCAGGATTATGGTGAGCAGCATACTGTAAAACTTCCTCAAAAGGCTTTTCCACGAATAACTGGAGGAGATCATGAACTCATCTTCACAT
>CM053608.1:120584434-120610888 GCA_028646535.1 Procyon lotor | reverse complement strand
TACAAAATGCAACCTGGGAACGATCCCCCCACCAGCAAGCAGAGGTGGGCTTGGCTTGCATTTCCGACCAGCCAGCAGACAGGAAGCATTCTCAGCCCAACAAAGAGACAAGCAGAAGCCCAGAGTAGATTGCATTGCTGAGGTTCCAACATTGAAAGAGCGGAAACCATAGGGGAATGACTTTATTATTCCACAGAAGCCTTCAGGTGGCTTTAAATTAAAAGGGATATTGTCAAGCACATCCCTCGGCCCTCCCCCGCCCCCTCTCCATTCTCTCCTCCTCTTTTCAAATTTTACAAGCTCTGTGATTTAACAGTGGAAATTCCCTAAATATAAATTAAGCATTATGTCCACCCAAGAAATTCTTCCTGGCACTCAACCAGTAGTTTGGCATTAAAATCCTTCATGTGACTCTGGGGAGATTAAGTCAGAGAGAGAGAGAGAGAGAGAGAGAGAGAGAGAGAGAATGAGTGTGTGCGTGCAGATTTTTTTTCCTTCTTGAGAATTACTCCCCATTATGTAAAGATGCACATACCGGTGTCAGAAGGGATGGAGTCCCCCTGATGAAATGTAACAACTCTACTGAAATGGAAGTCACTCCTCTAAGAAATGGCAACAATTTTTACGAAGCAGTAACCACCATGAACACAGATTTCCTACGCCGGGCGCCGTTGCAAGTGTGACTGTCGCCTCCAAGGTCAAACACCTAGCTAGCCCTTACGTCTTACGTCTGGAGAGATAACCCTGCCGAGTGCAGGAGTCAGGACAGGATAATAACGTCGCAGCCCGACACTCTATCCAAATCCTCCTAACTTGCAATCATCAAAGCTTACTTCTCGCTCCCATGTCGTCCCCAACCCAGGTCGGGGTACCGTTCCACGAGGGCCCCTCAGAGACCAGACTGCAGACTGCAGGCTCCGTGTCAGTGGAAGGGGATGAAGGGAATCCCACAGCAACTCCAGGAAGGAACCTATGTGACCTCTGCTCACATGTTGTGGGCCAAAGCCAGTCACAAGGTCATGCCTAACCCAAAAGGGGGCAAGAAAGCACATCAACACTAAGTGTCCCTAAGGAGGGCAGCTGATACATTTCTGAGCATCCTCGATGACCTCCATGACCACGAGAGTCTCCCACCTCTTAGGGCCCAGAAAGGTGATCACTTGATTCCTGAGACACATATAGATCTCCTCATAATGCGTCCTAGCCCCAAGGACAGGGAACTCAATGTCTGCCTGACAAAAGAATAAGATGGGCCAATGTGGTAAGATAGTTCTGACTCCACTGAACCCCTGTGGTTAATAATCAGGTTAAGCAAAAAAAAGCATTTTTCCGCTGTTGGTAACAAAGACAACAGGAAATGAATGCACAATGCCATCTGTTTCCTCAAGTACTTCCTAGGTTCCTTACGAGGCAGGAAAGGGGTACTCAGTCTCCAGTAAGCTTGTTAAGGCAAATTCACAGAAATAGATGGAAAGAATTTCCTTGCTAGACGTTTAAAGAGGACCAAGAGAATATTTCATCACTCCCCGACCCTCAATGCACATGCAAATCTTCTCCCCATTAAGCACTCGGGGAGAGAGCTTTTCCATTCCAATATGAGCAAGTCTCTCTCCACTTAGTACATACAGAATGGCAAAAGAATGTCTGCATAAATCTTGCTTTCCCAAGAAACGGTCCAAAAACTATGTTATCTCAGACAGAAGCTGAAGGTCAAATGGGAAAGAATACATAGACAAGGAACCTTATTTTCTCTAGCGCTGAAATACTTTCCTAGCATTCCTTCTCTGGTACATGAACCTTGCCCTACACCCTGAACTTTTAAATGGGGAGGAGTGAAGGCAATTTATTGGAAGGAGGCTTTTAGTCATGTTGGAATACTGTTTACTGTTTACTAGCTACACGGAGAGACTTAAATAAAAAATTCATGCCAAACGGTATCTGTACAAGAGACCAGCTGCTCCTATTTATTCCAACAGACGTGGTTACAGGCCTCCGAACCCTATTATCCAGGCTCAGCAAACTACTCCAGCAACAAGCACACAGGCTTTGAAGCATTTCGGGTAGCAGAACAAGGCCTTCATTTTACAGAGAAATGCTGAAGACAGTTTCTTCTAAGAAGAACTCTGAATTCTACCTCAAAGCTATCAAACATACCCAAAAAACCCCCCTCAAAAAAACACACACCAAAAAACAAAAAACAAAAACCTCACTGTAATGAAGACCCAGCCCCTAAATTTCTTTCTTTCTCCCCCTCATGCCCAAGACTAGCCCACCACCCTTGACATAAGACCTGACACTAATGATCCCAAGACACAGAGTCCTCCGGAGTAAATCTGGAGGGAACGCTCGGACCAACATCCCAGAGAGGTTTGTAAGCGCTCTTCTTTTTTATTTTTGTATTGTGAACCACATCAGTAAGTAGCTGCAGACCGTGTACCTACAAGGAAGAAACTCGACAGACTACTGGCTTTCAAGTATTGAAGGGACAAGGGCAAGAGCAACCCCTACAGTAACAGTGGACTTTCCAGAGCGTTTTCAAAGCACCCTCTGCCGTCCTAAGAGCCTTATCATCTCATTTAAACCTCAAAACAACCCTATGAGCTGTGCCTTCCAAAGGGACCACCTTCCAAAGACATAGTCAGTTTGCACTGGAGAAACCCGGACCATGTGACCCCATCCACGTGACGCAGCTCCAGCTCTGGAGTGCAAAGCCCCTCTGAACGTGTCCACCCTTGACTGGAAGTGTGGAGAATAGTGACCCACCTCTGTCGTCTTCCTCTCAAAATGTACAAACTGGTCTCATCAGGAGCAAAACATCAGAGGGAAGCACAAAGCAGGGACAGTCAACAAAGTACTAACTAGTACGCCTCAAAACCCTCAAGGTCATCGAAAACAAGTCTGAGAAACTGGCCGAGGTCAGAGGAGTCGAAGGAGACATGACTAAATGTCACGGATCCAGGAGGGAATTCCTGAACTCAAAACGGGCACTGGGAGAAACTAATGAGATTCAAATAAACTCTACAGTTTAATTCTAAAGTGGCAATGTTGGTCTGTTCGTTTTGACAAACACACCTTAATACGGTAACGCGGAGAGGCGCCTGGGTGGCTCAGTCAGTTGAGCAACCGACTCTTGGTTTAAGCTCAGGTCATGATCGCAGGGTCAGGGGATCGAGTCCCGCATCGGGCTCCCTGCTCAGCGGGGAGCCTGCTTCTCCCTCTCCCTCCGCCTGCCGCTTCCCCTGCTTGTGCTCTCTGTCTGATAAATAAATAAAGTCTTTAAAAAAAAAAAAAAAAGGAAAGGAAAGGAAAACAATGAGGTTAATGCTCTTTATCTCTCTTCTAGAGATGAGAACTTACAGGGTAGATAGCTTCCCAAAGTCACAAGCTAAAGAGCAAAAGAACCCCTCAGATACATCTACTCCGCACTGAAAGTAGTTCAGTAGGAACAGGGCTGTAAGACACACCCTTGCCTAAGATCTAGAAAAATGATTTTATGCCAGACACATGCTAAGAAACTTACACTAAAGGAATTTATATCACTTACATCCCTCCTTCAATACAAAATGCACTTGTATCTGAGCACACATTTTTAAATAAGGAGGCCATAACATTATATTCTTGATATCACATCTTGGTATTCGTCGCAAATTTCAATTATTCAATGTCACGTGACAATCACATTTAAACAGAATTAGCTTAAGGTTTTGCTAAAAGTTGATGCTTCAACATTCCCTAAGAGGAGGGAAAGCAAAGCATCAGCCGATGAGCACTTCACCGCTGGTGCCCCATCTCCTACCATCCCTTGTCAGCACCCACATCTTCGCATTTAGATCCTGGATATTTCGGTGCTAGTGAGCGCAGCGTGTTGCCATGATGGAATGAGGGGGTGACCAGCGAGGGTACCCTTCCGGAGGAAAGGAAGGGATCCGCAGAAGGAAACACCAGCACACACTTTGGGTTTCATCAGATCCTGAGACAGAGATCAGCTGTGGCTGCTCCAAAGACCTAAAGAAATCAAAACGCCCTCTCAGATACAAATGGTAACAGTGTTATCTATTAAACCAATGTTTCCCACAATGTGAAGCCAGGCTCTCTGGGAAAACTCCAGTATCTTCCCAGGAAGGCTCATGCAGTCCAAGACATATTCCGTTTTTATTTTTTTTCCTCGGGGTTTGCCAAAATCGGACAGTAGGATTCAACAAATATTTCTAAATACTGTACTTAATATATTGTTCCCTGTGAGACTATAAAGTGGAAGTTATCCAACAAGTAAGAAAACAGGCTGCCTTCTGTGTGTGATTCGATTAGGCTGTCTAAAGAAAGACATGTTTTTCTCAATCTTGTTCTATTTACAAGGGTTTTTTTTTTTATGGTTGTTTTTGGGTTGGTTTGTTTTTTTAAGGCAAGTAATTCCTCAAATTATTGATTTTATCACTCTGAGCTTGTTTTAGGAATAGCTAAAAACTCTCTCCCCACCCCAGACCCTTCCTTACCCTTTAAAGTACCCCGAGTCAATCAGTTAATGGCAGCATATTTGTTTTAACGAGAGAGGAGGATACAGGGAAAAAGAGGATGTGAAAATGACTCATCTTCCCACAATTTCACAGATAGCCAGCAGGGGGTGACAGATGGCGCGAACTCTCCTGATTCGTTGGACAACGGGAAGAGAACTAGACCCCAAGTTTGACTCGTTCCCGACTCCAATGGGAAAGAAACGAACAAAACTCAAGAAGCCAAAATCATTCCCCTAGACACACACACACACCAACTTGGCACACTGGTACTCATCCAAAACAAATCCTTCTTCTCAAGAATCTTTGCTATTTTTATAGCTGAACTCATGAAAAATCTTCTCATTTGGGAGCCTTGGGTGGTTCTGGCTGGAATTTTAAAATTTCCAAATCGCATACCAGTGTTCAGAGGCCACAGGGAAGGTGACACTTCCAGCAGCGGCCATCGGAAGACTGCCCTTTGGGAAGATTCTTGGGGACTCAGAAGCATTTACGCCACTAGCTGAGCCTCTCATCCGCTCTCACACATTCATATCCTCCACAGTCTCAACATTCCAGAAGGATGGAAACCACATCCACCACACTAATCTCTCCCCCTTCGAATCCTGTCCCCCCCCACCCCCCAAGACACCTGCTCGCCATTAAACTGAGATTGAATTTCAAAGCCCAAACCCTATAAAATAAGTAGAGGTCAGATTTTTCAAAGCACTAGCCGATACGCTTTTGCGAGTCCTTTAAAGTCTACATGAATGGTGTCAGGTTTGCCCAGTCATTTTCCAGCTCGCTTGACCTGAAGTTCCCAACTATCCATCCACATGGTAGGAAAAGTTGAACCGTGTGAGACAGTCTAGAGCAGATAAAACACATACGTGAGGATGCAAAGCAAAAGGTCACTGTTTAATCTTTGTGTTAGCGTGTCCATGGTAGAATTTTCAGATTAGTATTATTAACTCTATTGGTAAAGCCACATTTATGAGTATGTGAAGTAGAAATGATTGAGCCATCTGCCATGTGGAAGGCACATAACAGTGTGACAGAGCCTTGTACAGTGCCTGGCACACATATATTGCTGAATAAATCGACCGACAATCTTTGACATCTTCTGCTAAACAGTTATCAAGGGGAGGGAGTGGGAAGAGAAGTTCTTTTTCATCCTGGTCTTCGCAAGTATTTCTGGATAACTTTTACTCTGAAAATTATATTTCTCTGATTACCTTTTGCTGTTTTTAATATGTAGGTGATACGTACAAATATTACACTATTTTTAAGAAGAGATAAGCAAAATATATATATATTTTTTTTTACTACTTTTAAGTCACCTAGAGATAATAACTTTGAGGTTTATACATAAATCTCTCCCAAACTATTTCTAAAACTCAGACATGCGTGTAAGCACGCAACTCAGTGTTTTTAGTAGGAGCACAGAAAAAGCTACAACAGTGTTTTAATGCTACATTTGGTATTTCATTGTGCGTTTCTACTATAATTTATATGACCACCCTAATACTAGTTAGACAATTATGAAATTCACATCAAAAGTAAGATTGTGATAAAGAAATCTTGTAGTAAACCCTTTTACACGTTTGATAATAGTCTTAGGATAAATCTGCCTTGGAGCTCTATTGTTAGAACTGTGAACAAGCACATTTTGTGGCTTTTGATTTTATATATTGCACAACAGCCTCTAAATCATGTATAAAATTCCCTCCTCCATAGAATCTTTTTTCTCCGTGCCTATAGTGATATTGGATTTCTAATTATTCCCAAATGTAGCCAGTTTTGATAAAGAATGGGTCTTATTTTACTTCGTATTGCTCCAAGGGTGACTATTTAAGTACAAAGTGATTGTACCTAAATATAAGTAATATGCATAATATTTTGAAAGAGCAGCTCAACATGGACACTCATAACTAATAACTTACACAGTAGCTTTGGTAGAACTAGTCACTTGAAGAGGTACAACATATATTGAAGTCCAAGTGTGAAACGTTTCTTGGGATTTTTTTTTGAGATCATTCAAAACTTTTGTAGAAATTTCCTAAAGCCCGATACACATCAGAGTGGTCCGAATGGAATGAGATACATGATTTCTGTTCGTTTTTAAATAGTACCATTGCCTTAACATCAGACACTTAAAATGTCATAATCTCTTTAGTTCATGGCCCACTTGAGTTTTGCTTTCAACTGGTGTATATGGGCGCCTGGGTGGCTTAGTCGGTTAAGCATCTGCCTCTGGGGCAGGACCCGGGGGTCCTGGGATCGAGCACCTTATGAGCCTGCTTCTCCCTCTCCCACTCCCCCTACTTGTGCTCTCTATCAAATAAATAAATAAAATCTGTAAAAAAATTTTTGAGATAAACCGGCTTGCATATATGTATGTCTGCACACACATGTGTATACGCACACACATCTCTACGTACACAGACATCAACACGCATTTGCTATCTACCGATGCACACACCAGACCTTGCATTTCTCCCCGCTGGTCTCAGTAAATCAGCCCCTGCGATGCTACGAGCTCTACTCGCTCTGTCCCACGGAGATGACAGGCCTGTCTGGGCTCCGTGCTGAGCCGGCGCAGCCCCCCACAGTCATCGTAACTGACATCTGCGGGCAGGACCCCGAGGGCCACCTCGGTCACACGCGCCTGCTGGAGAAGGCTCGCTCACACACCTGCTGCAACGGTGTGCGTTCAGCCTGTGGGTTCTCCTTGATTGATGTTGGTGTAACTGCTTCGTGTTCTCTGGGGGGGAAGGGAAGTGGGCGCTGCGCAGAGCAGTTTGTGGTGCCTCGTACTTCCACTCGATGTTACACAAGGAATAGCAAGTGAAAGAGGCGGTGGGCGCGTGAGCCCGGAGGCTCTCGGTGCCCTCGCCGCCAGACCAAGAAGGCACCAACCCCAAAATACAACAACAAAAAGAGCGGCTTTGAAAACCAGGAAACAAGCCAGCAGAGGAAGCATCTGCGAGACTCTGCACACGCCCCCCACCGTGAATCACACTCACACACGCACCACCACCGTCGGGGCACCGCTGACCGCACTGCACCCAGGCGAGCTGAGACGTTTTAAATGTGTCTTGACTCAGTGAATTGGTTCGTTGCCCAAACCCTGGGAGTGTTCCCTGAGTCGCTCTGACCCACAAAACCAGGGGGGTTGGCGGAGCCAAGCTCTCAACTCAGCAAAAGGCCGATTCCACCCCCAGGAAGGCGTCGTGAGAGGTCACGGCCAGAAAGGTCGCTTTCTATCTTCTCACGCCCACGTCTGCTTCCGAACTAGACGTCTGCTAAGGTGAAAATCGATTGTGCATCTGGGGACCCCCCCCCAGCCAAGCCGTCCACCACGCATGTCCCCGGAGGGCTGATCCCACAACGCTCCACCAGCCCCCACGGGCTGTGCTCTCCCTTCAGGCTTTCTTGCTATGAGATTTAAGGCAGTAACTGTCATTTTTGGGGGGAGGGGAATGGTAACAGGGAAAATCCAAGCAGAAAATACCCATGTATTCTAGACAAGTATACACTTATAAAAAAAAAAAAAAAAAATACCCAACCAATTGGACAACAAAATATTCCTGGCTTTTTAAACCATCCATATGCCCAGTCAGAGGACCTAGAGGAACGCTAGCAAACACCTAACAATTTTACTTGGTTGAGCTACGTAAAGTTGCCATTTTTGTACAACTGCAATATGGACAAGTTCGTAAGAATCAGCCTGAGAAAAAAATGAAAAAAAAAAAAAAAAAAAAAGGAAAAAAAAAAAAAAAAAAAAAAAAAAAAAAAGAATCAGCCTGAATATTTCCTTTGATTTTCGACATGCCACCAGACGTGTGGAGACGTGAACAGAAAGTTTACAAAGGCCAGAAAAACCGTCCCTTTCTGCATCCACAAACTTTCGGCCACGCCCTTCACCTCCTCAACACTGTCAGACGGAGGTGAGAACAAGAACCAACGGTAAGTAGTCCCCTAGAACCAACTCTGGGTCAGGGCCCACGTCCCGTGACCTGAGGTACACTTCCACTTTCGCTCATAAAGTTTTTTAAAGCAAAAATCTCAAAAGCATGTTGTGTCCTCTCGTTTCCTCTGTTGCACCCCAGTAACGACACTCACTCACCCGAGGAGGGTTTAAGACAACACACGCCGCGTCGCTCCATCTCGGGCCTCTCGAACCTGGGCTGATCACAGGTCCTTTTCCACCTCTTGCATCTGTGTTCTCCCACTGGGCCCAGAACTGCCTCGCCATTTTTCCAACCGTCTCGCCTTCTTCTAAGAAGCTTTTCCCTGGAACACGTGAGAGTTTTCCAGAGACCCCGCACTGTCCTTATCCTTGACCATTTTGAGCCCAGCGTATGCACTCCAGGCAAACACCCACCTCTCAAGGAAACCCATCCCTGCAGGAAGTAGAACAGTCAGCAGAAAACCCTGCGTGTCTTCACCGCACCTTTATAATGACCAGGAAGCCCCTGCCCTACCTGGGACAGCAGCACGACGCCCGCTGGGATCGTCCGATGGGTGTCAAAAGGCCAGACGTTAGAGAAGACACCAACGGAATACAATAAATCGGGGCAAAAATCCTTCGAAATCTTAAGGAATCAGAGCCCAGAATGCCGATAAGAGGCTGCTTCCAATACGCCTCATACCGAATCGAAACTGACGTGAACTACCACTTTTAAGAAAATATCTTGACGGATGCTGTGATCTCATTTGTGTACCTCCCCCTCCATGACAACTCTAAGCCATCTTCAGTCCACAGGGCTGTCACCAACCTGAATCTGAATGTGACTGGGACACGGATGGGGTAGAGATGAGGAGACAGAAACCCCGGGAGTTTAGATCCAAAATTACAAAGTCATGACCCAGGCCAAAAAGCAAAACACACACGCACACAAAACAAAACAAAACAAAACCAAAAACAAACAAACAAAAAAACAAGGCAAAAACAAAAAACGCACAACCCAGTGTCTACCTAACAGGAACCAAATCATAAACAGTTCCCCATTTCAGACAATGCCACCCCAAGGAGCAGTGTCTACTGCATTATTCTCTTCAAGACACGGTCGATCATATATTGCCAGACAAAACCAGAAAGGTGGGAAGGCCAGACCCAAGACCCCTACCGTTCTGAGCAGCAGAGAGGGGTATCCAGTTTTCTAACACGATCGACGGGACTCCGAAGATTTGGTATCAGCTCACTTGTAGTGACACCTGGCACCTGAAAAGGACAGAGACAGCTCATGTAAGGAGCAATCATACCAGGCAAGGGCCCCGCTCGTTTTGGGGGTGTCAGGCACACGACCTCCCCTCGTACCCTTAATATCCTTCCCAGCACCCGTGTGACAGGAAGAACCATATTCCCATTTGATACACAAGGAAACTAAGAGTCAGAAAGGTAAGTCACTTGCCTAGGTTAAAGCTGATGGTGAAGCTAAGAGTCCCACCCGATCCCTCCCCATCCCACAGGCTCGGGGAGCTCTCTCACACATGCTTCGCCAGCAGAGGCCGAGCAGGAAGCCACTGAGGGGCGAGGAGGGGAGGACTCCAGGAACTGCACACTTTGCTCCCGGCCCACTCAGGATGGGTATCAGGTAGCCAGTTACTTAGCCTCAGCTCATATGCCCCACAGGAGACTAGAGTTCCAAGGAATGCCAGCCTTCCAGCTTCTTTGGAAAAAGTTGCCCATTTTATATATCTATGTAATTTTTTTTAATGTTGTCAGCTACTTCTTTAAACACACACACACACACACCCACCCCTGTATGGGCAAACACAACCTATCCGAAGGCTGGGCCAGGTTCTCCGGGCCACCCGTTCACGAAGCCTGTCCGTCCCCACGCCGATTCCCATCTATTACACCCACCGGGAGGCCACACGCGACAGCCCAAGTCCAGAAGTTCCAACAGAGCCTTTATTCATTTATCTTAGGGCTCCGTCCATTTTGCAAACCCAAATCCTCCCCCAACACCGCAAATCGTTTCAATGGACGGAAAAGAGGCACAGTTTTAACAACGGGAGCATCTGTTTTGTCACGTGTTCAGTACCTGAAAAGGAGCAATACCATAGCACCAGAGCCACTAAAAGCAGCCCAGTCCGGCAGCTGTGACGGCAGCCCCCGGGGTCCATCAGCCCACGCTTTGCCAGATCCACCAGCCAGCGAGAATTTTCAACAAGGTAGATCACAAAGGCAAAAGGCACCTGCAGGAACCACTATCCCGTAACCTTTCTTGTCCCTCTTTCCCCTTCACGTGTGATGATTTGGCAGTTCTGGAACTCTTCCGAGAGGAGTCAAGACTCACCCTGCCAGCCCCAGCTGTTCAGAGCTAAGCCCAATCTGTTCCGTACAGTTGGCTGTATTCTAACCATAATGTGGCAACAAACAGTTCACCTTCATTTGCTGCAAAGATCATCAACTGTCCCTCAGAGAGACCCAGCATTAAAGAAGCAGAGTGCCCAAGGCACAGCTAATGGAAGTCTCCGGGCAACAGGGTTCACAACAGGTAAGGTGACGGCAGCCAGGCCACCTGATGGTGCCGGGGGTCGGAGGAGAGGGAAGAAAACAAGGACAGGCAGGAGGGATGGGAAATCAGAAACAGAAAGAGGGAAAGCAAGAACGTGCCCGGCAAGCATGTATGTTCGTGTGACGAGAGGAGAGAGAATAAAAGAAAATGTGAAACAAAGGCAGCGGCACACTTAGCGTTTCAATCATAGCAAAGACAGGATTCTACTTGTCTGGCAACTCCAACACCTTACTACAGAGGTCGGAGTCAACACGAGGGAGTGAGAACGGGGAAAATGAATCATAGTCCCACGTATGGGGGAATGCAATATTCTAGACAATTTTTAGTGCTGTGCAAGATGGCGAAATCAGTCTACGAACCACCTATCGGACCTCCCATTCATAAAACTGCTCAGTTGGTGTAGACTGGGTGGGTTTCTTCATTCCACTCATGGATTCAGTTATTAAAGTCTTACGTGAGCCTCATTTGAATCTTGTTCTCCTACCACACTGTCTACCCACCCAGTCAACTAAGAGGCTGGGGGCTTTCATAGAAAGCTCTGCGTATTTTAAATACATAAATATATATACATAATAAATTCAATACACACACACACACCCCTGAGAATTCTTCAGTTGACAGTAAAAGCGTCAAAATCAATACTTCCAAGACAGTTGCAACTGTACTCATCTAAACCACTTTCCAGTCAATAATGGAGAGATCATTGGTGGAAAGTGAGAAGTCCACTGGTGGACCTCACCCCCCCACCAAGAATTTTTACTTTTTGGTACCACAGAGGTAATACATTTAAGAAGCAAAATCCATAACTCCATATTCTCCATCTTCACTATTTTCTTTACGTTGTTTTTCCGTAGTTACATCTAGGTCTAGAGCAGTAGTTCTCAACTAGGAGCAATTTTGTCCATAGGACTTTTATGGTTACACACTGGGGGAAGGGAGTGCTACTGGTAATTAGTGGGGAGAATCCAGGAGTACTAATAAGTACTACAATACACTGGAAAGCTCCATACAATACGGAATTATCCAGCTCAAAATGCCAAGAGCGTAGAAGTCGAGGAACTCTGTCTGAGAATTGTTTCAGGGATTAAACTCCCTCCTGGGTTCATAGTCCATTTGGATTTTAGGAGTAGCCATTCAGAAGGAGTTTCTGAATGATATCTTGCTATCAAGGAAAATACCTCCTGGCCACATAATAGTAATACTGAACACAAATGAAAAGGAAAGCAGGGTGCAGAAATTGAAAACTAATTTAGAGGCACAATGGAAACGTGGTAAATGCTATTGGAGCACCAAACTTTGCAAAAGACACCAACCAGTGACTTCATTACTAAAATCTTTGCTGTTTTTTTTTAAGGTATGATCTAATTCCATTCACCTGGAAGGTAGCTTCAAAACATATGTCCCAAAGACCAAAGAAAGAGGGAAAGAGGAAGGAAGGAAGGAAGGAAGGAAGGAAGGAAGGAAGGAAGGAAGGAAGGAAGGAAGGAAGGAAGGAAGGAGGGAGGGAAGGGGGGAGGGAAGGGGGGAGGGAAGGGAGGGAGGGAGGGAGGGAGGGAAGAAAAAAGAAGAAAAAAAATGAGATTAATAAAGAGGAAACAGCCTTGGCCACCTCTTGTGGATACACACACACACACACACACACCCAGCCCCTCCTTAAGGACCAAAGCCCAGAGACTCTGTATTAAAGCTTTTACATTGGCTTTGAACAAAAGAACCTCACCTGAGGGCTAAAAAAACACCTTTAACTCTTTCCTGAAAGCAGAGAGACATCACTCCCCAACCACACCTGGAAACTAATGAGTTGTCTTTGATGGACTCATCTGTCCTCAGCCCAGGAGTCAGCCTCCCCTTTATAGCACTTGCTAAAAAGTTATTTGCTGTAAGGTAACTTGGTGTAAGCTCAGGTCACAGTCCAATCTTGCCAAATAAGCAGAACTGCCAAGGATCCCTTCCTGTTGCTTGAGCCTCAGACTGATGTGGTTGCTCACCTGGTTGGCGCTCTCCTTCCCTCCCGACCCCACTCATCTCCCCGGGGTTGTTGGAAGCATGTGTGTGGCAGCTACGGGAAGGTCTGACATGCCCGGGCTCTTTGGCTTTTCTGGATTCGTCTTGGCAGTCACACTTGGACTCCGCAGCTCCCGGGAAGGAAAAAGCACTGGGGAGGCGCAGTCTTTAACGGGGATGGAGCTGTGACTTCCCAGCCCCAGGAGAACGTGTCCTGCCCTGTCAGGATGGGGAAATCGCTCTTGAAGTCGAGCCCGGGCCTCCCCAGCGCAGACAATCCATGAGCTATTGATCTAAGGCTTCCACTGGACAGTGACAAGACATCCAGTCACTGACAATACACACGGTACTGGGGGCAGGGAAAACGGACAGAGTGGAGGGGGAAAGGCACGCGTCCTCCGAGTGGGAGAAAATACTGCAAAGGAAATTTTATTTGGACAATGTGGGGCGGGGGGCACCATTTGAGATGGGTAATTTATGAAATTGCCTGAGTATTAAAAAACAATAATAACAACCACCACGGATCTGTTTCTGGTACCTTGCCCCAGGTCTCACTCTGAAGTTGCTTTTGTGACCCACTGTTGATGGAATCCCCCCACCACGCAATGGAGAGAACAAGTTCGCAAAGGAGAAAAATCCAGGATCCAGGGGACAGGACCGTTTCTACCGTAAGTAGGTCAGTTAGGGAAACGTGTAGTAGCCAATATTCTTACACCCACTGGAATGTATTAAAACACCAGAATCCTGTCCAGTTTAATCCCAGAAGGAAAACATGCAGAAAACAGCAGTATTCAGCAATGGGCATTGAAACAATTTTCAAGTCTGGGCAGAAAGCTAGAAATGACTAAATCAGCCAATGAGGTTACACTGAACAAAACTCATCCCAAATGTAATTACCTTACAACTCCTGAAGACTTTTTTTCTTTTGATAGAAGGAGGTTAGGCTGAGAGGACAGGGGACATGTGGACAGGGCACAATGATGAATGGGAGAAAAGGGAAAGGGGGCTCACGGAAAACCCCATCTATATCCTCAATTCAGCAGTTTGCTTTGTGAAAGGGTAAATTGCTCCCCACACTTCTTCTAACTCACAACGCTCAACTCATCATCCAACACCAACATGTTTATTAGATGTATTGAATTATAAAAATTTAAATCACGAAACGAGTTGTATAACAAAATGTGGCTTTTCACTCCATGCCAAGAATGGGTTTTCTCCTCCAGTGACTTCCTCTGGAACAAATACCAAGTTGATCATAATGCCTTTCACTCATCTTCCAGTTTCCCTGGATCAAAACATTGTGGATGGTATACTCAATTGTGTGTGTGTGTGTGCCTATATTTATCGTTGACATCAAGTTCTTACCAAGATTTGGAACTGTGCTCTTTTAACTTACACAATCCTGTTTTGGACACCCGGTTGGTTTACCAAGTAAATGAAGCAGTCGGAATTGAGTTGCTTACCAACAACAACGCATATAGGGGAAATTTTATTGAAGAATAGATTTTTATGAACAACTACGATGATGCGGTATTTTTGTGAATCCGCTTGGAGAATGTACATGAACTCTCAGTGGAGACCTGTCGATTACAAACCTTGGAATTTACGGTATTTGCGATTTACGACAGGAAAATCATCCATTTCCCTGATGATCAAGGAGAAGTCCCCATTTTATATAAGGTAATTAAAGAGACAGTAAATCAAAACCATGTAAAACACCCCCCTCGTACTTATCTTAGCCATCTGCAAAGTTTCTTATAAACACAAACTATTTGACATCCCCTTGGACACTTTTATGAGCTCCCTAGGAGTCATATGCTATTTAAACAAGAACGTTTTGCTGTCCCGATATAAAAGTCCAAATTAGAAAATTTAAGGACCTCAGCAGAGGAAGTCTCCCCACTTGCACACCGTACTTCTCCAGGATGGCTCACGAAAAGCCAAAGGAGGCAGTGGAGGGGCACCGAGGTTGTCCTCAAACAGACACATTCTAACGGCATCACAAAAAATACAATTCCCCGAGGAAAACAAATAGGACAAGGACACAGAAACAAAACACGGAAAACGCTCTATTGGCCTTTGTCACCGCACGCACTTAGTTTCCTCCGGGCTCCCTGGGTATAATTGAAGCCCGACATGGATAACACCAACATCTACTTCACATCTATCAAACCAACCAGAAAAAGTGAAAAAGAAAAGCAGCAGTAGCCCCGTATTAGCCAGGAATGCACGAGGAAGTGAAGACTGGTCAGGGAGATCCTTGTGCCCAGGTGTTGGTGGCATTTCCTTCCCCAGTAAATGAGGCTGGTCACAGGACTCAGGTTGGTGGCTGGGAGCTGATGATCGTTATTCCTGCCCTTTCAGAGGTCTGGGCTTTTGAGCAGTCCCCTCTCCTACACACACGATCCCCGTTTTCCTTACCACCTCTACTATTCACAGACAGCTCAAATGTCTGCCGATAAACCCAGGAGGAATTACTTCCTCCCTCCTTTGTGCCCTTACAGAACTTTGCCTCCTGATAGCAGAGCTTTTCCTTTAATCTTTTTTTTTTTTTTTAATTTTATTTATTTGTCAGAGAAAGTGAGAGCACAGACAGTGGGAGCGGCAGACTCCTCGCTGAGCAGAGAGCCCGACGTGGGACTCGATCCCAGGACTCTGGGATCATGACCTGAGCCAAGGGCAGATGCCTAGCCAACCGAGCCACCCGGGCATCCCTAGCAGAGTGTTTCTTGAAGTGCCTGTGATGAGGACAGTTTCTCCTACCAGAATGCAAATGCCCTGAGGACAGATTGAGCATCTCCCCTAGAGTTTACTCCCAGAGTCTAACAGAGGGTCTGGCTTATAGTAGGTGTTGAATAAACATCTCTTCAATAAGTGAGCCAGTAAACAAAGGAGCATTTAAATTATACAAAAGGCTAAAAGGAAAAAAGGTAGAATGAAAAAGACCCCCAGGCTCCAATCACTGCACTTGAAAGGATTCTAAAGACAGGATGTTTTTAAATACAAAAGTAAAATATATTCTCAAGCACAAAATGATAAACAATCCCATGTAAATTATCACAAGGGCAGAGGACATTATAAATTATGGCTATGACACTCTAGTCCTTTGAAACCTATGTGGTATTTCCTTTAGTTCTACTCTTTGATCTTTCCCGAGATTTGTTTTTCCATCACAGAGTGGTTCAGGCTGTGGACCAAAGGGATACGGGGATACCTATGTACAAATACACAAAATCTCCCCCACTCTCCAAACATTCGGGTCCCCCATGTGCAGCTAAAACTCTGATTTCCAGGAAGTGTGCCTAGAGCACTTTTCCTAACCATTCCAAGTGACTTAATCCTCTCCCCCCCTCTAACTATGCCCTGAGTTACATTTTGCAACTACTTATAATTAATGGGAAAATATGAAGGCTTGATAAAACATACACAAAACTATTTTCTCAGTCAACTGAAGGCACATCAGGGTCCTCAGGGAGCCACAGTGGCTCCCTCCTCAGAAAAAGAGGCAGCATTGTAGAGCAGCCCTGGGGTCAGTGGACTTGGGCTGGAATTCACACTAGCTTCGAGCCCTTGGCAACTTATGAATCATGTTTTACCTCAGTCACTTCACATGCAAATGGAAAAACAATGGTACCTACCCCAGGAGCACTGTGCAGAGCAAAAATGTCAATACAAATAAACAAAAGAGACACATAGAGAGCATACATTAAATACTTAGTAATAGTCACGGCAATGTCATCACGGAATGTTCTTTCCCTTACATGATTGCTTTGGTAGAACATTCCAGAAGAGGAGAAAACGCTCCTTCTGAGCAGGTCTCTGCCACAAAGTCACCACCATTTTGAGCGTGTGGCACCAACAGCAGCATGAAAACCCGATCCTGAAATATGTCCCTATAGGGCACGACATCACTGAAGGTTTTGAAAGGAAACATAATTGTAGTATTGATTTTGCTCCAACCTGTATGATTGCACAAAAGATGTGTTTCTGAGCCACATACCACAGATTAAAGAAAAAAAAATTTTTTTTTTAATTTTTGACGCTTACTAACAATGTTTTGGGCCAGGTTACTTGCTTTCCTGACCATGTTTCCTTCTCTGTCCGATGAGATTAGTCATGTGTCACCGGAGCTATGCTTTCGAGAAAATGTCATGTATATGAAAGCATCTAATTATAGATGAATCCACGCCATCTTTATATCGTTACTGCTCCCAATTTGTATCTAAATCTGTGACTTGCTATGATTCACAACATTTTCCAAGATTCCCTTATTACTTTCCCTCCCTTCCACACAGGATCATGTCTGAAGGAATAAAGAAATAAAAAAACTAAGGAAATCAAAACTACTTTTTGTTTCTGAAAAACCCAAACATTCCTAATGAATGAGTTCCCTATTTCCTTGAGCCAAGAATATCTGTTGCAATAAGTATGTGAGGGGGCCAAGAAAGGGTGAATGGTTACCAGAAACCTAGACCAAGAAAGTAGATTACGGAATATGCAATGTTATTATCCAGCCAGTTGTACGGGATAGTGACCTCTCTCCCCTGAGTCTGGACTTTAGTGGAGGATAATAAAAGTATCCTATGATGCTCACTTCTCACTTTGAAAACAGATGGTGAGCAGTATCTGAGAATACTGAACTGTATATCCTCTTGGATATTTCTGCAGGATTAGAGAAGACAAAAAATAATAGTGATAATCATCAGACTTCATCTTCTCTCCTGTTCATAACTGAGTAACATATCAAATTAAAGATCGGATGAAAATTTCAAATCGATCCGTGGCCAGTCCTTTTTATTTATTAACTTTTAAACAGCTTATTTTGGGCCCCAAATCTACCATTAAATTATTGCTGGTTTGCGACTCAAATATTTTGATCTTAAATGACAGGAAAAGAATAAATCACTACCTAAACAGTTAACGAGGAAAGGAAGTATTTCTTAAATTCTGAATTTCCCACATTCATAAAGTACAAAGTTCAAATGAGCCACAATAAAGAGTTGAAGGAATAACTAAATTTCTGATCCTGCATGGTATTTATTCACATGGTATCATAGATGAAAACAGGTATCTACACACACACACACACACACACACACACACACACACACACACTTTTAGCCTTTAGAAGACTAAGATTCAGAGGGGTGATGATATTTGACAAAGTACACGTAGCTAATAAGAACAGCATGGGGATTTGAGCCTCATGTTCTAAATCCAACAACACCTCCCCTCCCCAAACTGTGCCTCCTGTGCCAACATTCACAAAGCAGAGTCTCACTAGTGGAAAGCCAACTAGCAGTGGGCACTGAGGGTCTGCTTTACCATCAATGTAGAAGGAGCCACTGAAACTCTATTACGAAAATAGCATCCTGAAGAGGAAGGGAAATAGTATCTTTCACAGAGAGATGAGATTTAATAACTGAAACCTTTCTTCCTGTAACAGTGCTTTCTGGTCAGATGCTGATCCCTTTAACAGTTGCAGATTCACTGTTTAGTGAAAAGATGGTCAACAAGTCACTCTTTTCAACCTCCCAAAATTTCTAGAATACACTGCATTTACATGATTATCCCCTATACCCAGACTCTCCATAAAAAAAAAACAAAAACACTTTACTATACTGTGAAAATCCAAGGTCAACTTTTATGAAATCCACCTACAGCATAAAAAGAAATAACCCAGAATACCAACCACACTGAAGGAGCACAACATAGTTGGAGGGGACTAAAACTATCCAACTTCAAGACTGACTGTAAAGCTACAGTAATCAAGACAGTGTGGCACTAATTAAACAAGAGAAAACAGATCAGAAGACGAGAACAGAGAGCCCAGAAATAGATCCATATAAATACAGTCAACTAATCTCTGACAAAGAGGAAAGATAATACAATGGACCAAGGACACGCTTTTCAACAAAGGGTGCTAAACAACTGAATATCCGCATACAATAAAGTGAATCTACCCTTCACAAAAATTATCTCAAAATGCATCACAGATCTAAATGTAAAACACAAATTTATACAACTCCAAGAAAATACTATGGGAGGAATCTAGATGAACTTGGTATGATAATGACCTCTTAGATACAACACTAAAGACACAATCTGTGAAAAAATTGATAAAATTTTAAAATTAAAAATTTTGACTGTGAAAGATATTATCAAGAGAATGAGAAGTCACAGACTAGGAGAAAATATTTGTATATCCAACATACGCAAAGAACCTTTAAAACTCAGTAAGGAAACAACACAATTTAAAAAATGGGCCAAAGACCTTAACATACACGTCATCAAAAAAATATATACAAACAGCAAAAAAGTGTGCGAAAAGATGTTCATCATATGTCATCAGGGAAGTCCAAATTAAAATGAGATATTACTACATACCTATTAGAAGGGCCCAAATCTCGAACACTGACAAAACCAAATGTTGGCATGGATGGTGGGAATGCTTGGTGTAGTCACACTGGAAGAGAGTTATAAAACTATATATTCTTGGGGCGCCTGGGTGGCTCAGTGGGTTAAAGTCTGTGGCTTCGGTTCGGGTCATGATCTCAGGGTCCTGGGATCGAGCCCCGCATCGGACTCTCTGCTTAGCGGGGAGCCTGCTTCCCCCCTATCTGCCTGCCTACATGTAATCTCTCTCTGTCTGTCAAATAAATAAAATCTTAAAAAAAAAAAAAACCTATATATTCTCCTCCCGCACAGCAATCATGCTCCTTGGTATTTACATCAAAGGGGTTGAAAACTATGTGCACACAAAAGTCTAAACACAGATGTTTAAAGCAGCTGCATTCGTAATTATCAAAACCTGGAAGATATCCTCAGTAGATGAATGGATAAGGAAACTGTGGTACATCCAGACAAGGGATTACTCTTCAGGACTAAACAGAAATGAGCTAAGAAACCACAAAAAGACATGGAGGAAAGAGAAATGCATATTACCAAGTGAAAGGCTAAATACCATATGATTTCAACTCTACGGCATTCTGGAAAAGGCAAAACGATGGAGACATTTAAAAGGCTGATGGTTCCCTGTGTTGGGGAGGGTGAGGAGGGATGAACAGGTGGAAAACGGAATTTCCAAGGCAGTGAAAATAAACGATGGATGTATAGTATCGCACATTTGTCTAAATCCCTCAAATGTACACCACCAATAATGAATTCTGATAGAAACTATGGACTTTGGGTAAGAACAATGGGTCACCATAGGTTCATCAATGGTAAACAACGTACCCCTTGTGTGAGGGATGTTACTAATGGGGGAGGCCATACACGTGTGGGTCAAGGGGTATATCAGAAATCTCTGTAACTCTCTTAATTTGAACCTAAAGCTGCCCTAAAAAGTAATTTCGATTTTAAAAGAGAGAAAGAGGACCGAAGAATAAAATATAGTCATACTGTTATTTACAATTTTAATCTTCTAGGAAAAAAGGTATAGCATTCTCCATTCTCTTAGATTTAGTTAACACAAAATGTGTTCAAGGATAGCCAAGCTCCATGAGATCATCTACAGAAACAAACTATCATGTGGAGAATAAAACTGATGGGTGAGGGTAATATATAAATAAGTAAAAAAAAAAAAAAAAACACTTCTTAATTCATCAATATGAGGATCTATTTAAACGGTAAACTGGTACACATAGATAGAAAATTGAAACAATTTTAATACCTACTGTAAACCCTAGTTATTATAGAACAAAAAGTGCTATCTCTTGACAAGTATAAAATAAATAACTTTGGCTCATGCCAATTTGGAATGTAAAGAGAACCTAGAAAACTACTGTCAGGAGATATGAATGTCTACATTAGCAATCCAGATCACACAAAAAGCAAAAAGGAAAAGCTCCCACATGATGCTATATATAGACTAATATAAAAATGATTTACTGAAGAGAAAGTGTCTATGTTGGAGAGGAATACGAAGTTATAAACAGCTTTTACTCACTTGACCCAACACCAACCAATGCAAAGCTCATACGTTAAATGGCTCCGTGAATGGTTCATTGGGTGCCACGTCCAAGTGTACAAATACACTGATTTTAAAACAAGAACAAGGAGAAGCTGACTCATGGTTTGTACAACGTTTTGAGGAACAATCTTTCATATAAACCTTTCTGAATGAGCATGTCTACCTCCCAACTATAGTTTTGCTGGCTTTCATACATACCTAGGCGTATTTTTTCTGCATTTCATCTGAAATAATCCATAAACTGTCAACAGAGGATTATGTTAAAGAGAAGAATCCGAACACTGAGGTTGAAATTCAGTCTTCAGAAGGCCAATTAAAATGCTCCTGTCTTCAGAGAATACCCGAATAAACTAATCTGCTCATTTCATTTCTAAAGCTTCCAAAAGGAGGGATTCTAAAAGTAGTATCTACTCTTGAACTCAGACTTTTTTCTTTTTTTTTTACTTTATATCAGACTCCTCCCAATGACCCACTAAAATCCATGACACTGGGTCAATTTTACATCACTGTCTTGGCTCAGTTTTGTGAGAGAAGCCCCCCCACTGAGCAAGGCAGACTAGTCAAGGTCGTGGAAACCTACTTCCAATGTGCTTTGAGTGTTGAGCACACAAATGGACGTGACCAATCTTGAATACCATGTCACATTCTTTAGGTAATATGAAATGTAAACATTGTCATCTTTAATAAAAAAACAAAACTATAACCAGAAGTATCGGAATTAAAAACAGAACCATAAGGCTGAGTGAAGTGCTAATGGTAATTCACTCTAAAATCTTAGCTCCTAAGTTAAAATATGAAATAATTTCATATTGGGATATGAGGTCCATAAAGATCAAGTGATTCTACCACCTTTACAATTCTAGTTAGTGACAAAACCAAGCCTACACCTCCACCCTTGACTCCTGACCATTTCTTATGACTGGAATGAATTTTTATACTATGTCTAACCTATTTTATCAGACTACCGATTCACTTCTTTCTCTTGACTGGATGTTAATAACTTGTTTTGAGAATTCACCAAGGGTCATGGGATCACAGAATATGAGCCCAGGAGAAGTCCAAGCACGAGTCCTAGGATAGCCGAGGGGAGCGTGGGGCCTACAGGCGAGGCTATGTGCACATCACCAGCACCCACACTGAAGAGGCAGCTCTCCTATACTGGTTTCAACCAAAATCAGTTGAGAGAGCATCATATTGTCCATCCCCCTCTTCAACGATGAGAAGGCAAGGGGAGAAAAGTTTAAGGAACATTATTTGAAAAGTCACTCCTGCTAGATTAGAATGGGGCAAGGATGATGACAGGTACAGGTATATTTTCCTTACCTAAGCTGCAGGTAGAACTAAGGTAGGAGACAAACTTGGAGCAGAGGTATCGAAAAAGCCCTGAGCTTCCAGGCTAAAGCAAATCCCACTGTTCCAGAGTTCTGAATTTTGTTACCTAGACTAGCATCAAAAAAGGGGCTAGTACTGGGAAAAAAAGCATTTACCAGCTCCCACAGCTTAGAACATTGAAACTGGTGATACAGGATGTCCAAGAAGGATAAAGGGAAAAGTCATTCAGCCAGACCTGGGTAAATGGCCTCATGGATATCATGGATGGATGGACGGATGGACAGATAGATGGATGGATGGATGGATGGATGGATGGATGGATGGATGGATGGATGGGGAAGGGTAAGCAAGAAGAATAAAGATATGGATCTTGCTTCTTACATTTTTGCCTTAACAACAGCAGCTCTCAGGACTGGGTCAATTACAACTGATGGAGGTCAGACAATGTAGATTGTTAGTTCACAGTCTACTCCGAATAATTTAGGGTGAAAGACATAAAATATTGACTCAGGTTACGGGTTGTGTGTGCCTCCTATTCCCCCTATCAGGTAAGACAGGTCCAGAGAATGTTCAAGAAACTGTCACATATATATTTCGTCTAATAGAACCACCACCAAAAAACAAAAACAAAAGACACTGAATACTGTGAATATCTCCATTTGACAAATGGGGAAAGGAGAACATCAAGAAATTACAAATATTGCCCAGTGCTGACTAGGTGACTGGAGGCTGGTTTCTCAAGTCAGAGTTCCAGACTTCAAGAGTCCTAAACCAGAGGCACTCACAGAAGGTAATATCCCCTCTCTCACTCTTCCGCCCCACACTTACATTTAAAGAGCTGAGCACAAGAAACTTTTGAAAGCTGGGTTTTAGGAGAATGTAAGGATTTCAACACTCCAGGCATTTTCTACCCCCAAATTACTACTGGTGATGCAGAGTTGGGCCTATACATGACCTCATGGGTCTTTGGAAGGCAAAATAACTTTTAGAAATAACATATGAGCTTAACGTTTAGGGGCTGGGAATGGAAGCTAATAGTTCTGTCTGTCTTTGTTCCAGAATCCAGAGAGCCAAATCTCCAGTGGAAAAGTCAATTCTGTGTTCCAGCCAAATAAATGAACTCTTGCACGTCAATCTTTACGAAAGGGATACAAAGAGAAGGAATATAAAGATCAATTTATGGATGCTAGGAAACGAGAACAGTGGGTCACTCAAAGCTCATGTTTTTCCTTCTACCTAGGCTGCGGGGAAATGAACATCTATCTTTTTTGAAAGAAGGGTTCCTAATCCAAAATGATGTTTTGTCACTTCCCAAGTAAAACTTGCTTCAGATAATTGGGGTTTGAAAAGAAAGTGGTTGGGGTGCCTGGGTGGCTCAGTCGTTAAGCGTCTGCCTTTGGCTCAGGTCATGATCCCAGGGTCCTGGGATCGGGCCCCACATCGGGCTCCCTGCTTGACGGGAAGCCTGCTTCTCCTGCTACCATTCCCTCTGCTTGTGTTCCCTCTCTCGCTGTGTTTCTCTCTGTCAAATAAATAAAATCTTTAAAAAAAAAGAAAAAGAAAAGAAAGTGGTAGCTTTTTACTTCCTGTACCAATGTGAACATGGGATAATTAGCATTCCTGTTAAAGTTATGAAGTGACCCTCGGCCGTGTTATTCAGGAGCCCTGGCTCCAGTTTTCTGATCATAATGAAGACCGAGAGACTGAACTTCAAATATGTCTGAACGTCTGTGGGCTGTTTACTCCACAACCAACAACTTCCCCTCAAGTCCCAGCTCTTAAACTGCTAAAACCATGGAAACATTAATAATGACCCTTCATTAAACCTCAACTTCCCCTCCCTCTTGCACTTCTGACCAATTTACAAACTTCAAAGCAAGCGACAGCATCCTGTTCACTTAGTCAGTGGGACCTCTGTATCTTCACCCAACACCTTCAACCAGAAGAAAGCCAGAAGCCACAAAAATCTCCATGATCTCTACTCTCCGAGGCCAGGCACAGCAATGAGGGGACCCCAGTGGGGTTTTTTGGCTTTTATTTTTCATTTTTTCAGTTGCTATGGGAAAAATTGTATTTGGGCAACTCCATCTGCAAGAGGTAATTACTGGTCTTCCTAACACACACACACACACACACACACGCGCGCGCACACACACATACAAGCACGCGCACGCATGCACACACACACACCTGCAATGCGGCCAAGAAAAAGTATACATAATTAAGGAATTTTTCAAAGAGGCCAAACAACTGTTAACCCAACAATGTATTGCTTAGTTACCAGCAAAAATAAACAAGGGCAATTGTTTACTGTCAATTAGACTCAGCATTTTCAGAAGAATTAATAGCAATTAACATTTCCCCATAATTTTGTATTTGTAAGGCACTACGGGCTACTTGATACAGATCGTCTTGGCATAGAGAAGCTCCACAAACATAAACCTGTAATTCTAATTTGATGGACAATAGATCAGGTTAAGAGAGGTGAACAGGGCTCACTTGTTGTAGAGCCAGGATTCAAACCGAGAGCCCACAGGCCACTGGCCATACCTCATAGCACCTGCCCATGTCTCATGGAAGAACTACAGCGAGCTTCTGGTCTGCCCTACTGACCAGTCCAGGGGACTCGAACATATCCCTCAGTCTATCCAGGAAAACTAAGAAAAATGCAAACCGTTTTTGGTCGCACCATGTATATGGTCCGACCATATGGTCCGAAGGCACAGCAGTAACAACGATCCTCCTTCACTGCAGGGCCTGCCTCTTATCCACAGGGATACCTTCCAGGACCTCAGTGGATGCCAGAAACCGTAGACCGTACAAACCCTATAGAGAACAGGCTTTGCCTACACATAGACAACTATGATAAAGTGCAATTTATAAAATAAGCCCAGTATGAGATCAACAACAATAATGAATAATAAAATAGAACACTTTCAACCGAGGCGCCTGGGTGGCTCAGTCAGTTAAGTGTCTGCCTTCAGCTCAGGTCATGATCCGAGGGTCCTGGGATCGAGCCCCGCATCGGGCTCCCTGCGCAGGGGGGAGTCTGCTTCTCCCCCTTCTTCCTGCTCATGTTCTCTCCCTCGTTATCTCTGTCTCCCTCAAATAAATATTTTTTTTAAAAAAGAACACTCCCAACAATATACAATAATAAAAGGTACGTGGATGAGGTCTCTCTCCACACACGTCTTTTACACAGTTTCACTGTGCCTGCCCTTCCTGAGATGATGGGAGAGGAAAGCTCGCCCGTGGGACAAGAGGTAGGCAGGTAAACGACACAGGCATCCTGGGCAGCGACAGAGGGGCCTTCACCCTCTCACAACACGGCAGGAGGACCCCGTTTCCAGACGACTGCTGACCGCAGGTAACAAACCACAGAAAGCAAAGTGTGGGTGAGGGGGCTCAGCTGTACCCCAGGACGATGGGAGGTATGCATGTGCGACATTCAGAGAGTGTGGCCTTTTCCCCTTTCTTCGTCTGTCTTCATTTCGAAGCGTCAACTCCCTACTTAGCATTTCTTGTCAATAAAAACAGCCTCTGCGAAGGCCCATGATGAAGCCCACATTGAACCGAAGGAGTTTTGTGAGTGGGAACTAATGGCAAGAAGAGTTTTTCCACGTTCATCCCTTTTATTGTCCCAGGAGAGGAAATAACTTTCGTTCGGCTTCTCCTTTATTTTAGGTCATTATTTAGGTAGCTTCTTGCCGTCTTTAGACTACAGACCAGATTCCTCTGGGCAGGAAGCCTATAGAACTCCTAGAGAAATCTATGTTAATAAAGCTGGAATTAGGATTAAAAGCGATGAGACGAGGTCAGAAGCTTGGACCAGGCGGGCAGCCCTCATCCCTCTGAAGGGCCAGGCTCGGCCTTGTCAATGTCAAAGTCTCACTCAGACTCCCCCTGCCCCGGGGGGCGGGGTGGGGATTCAACAGCAGGGAGCCCCAAGGCCGCCCTCGGGCAACTCCACAGCCCGCCTGGCAGTCCCAGTGCTGTCGTGCCAGTCTGGCAAGACTCCGGGTCCCGGCCCTTGGCCTCGTCTCACCGGCTCTCTTTCCCCAGTATCGCTCATCTTCTGGAAAGAACACGGTTTCCAAGTCTCTTCCACATCCAGGGGGGAAAGGAA
>CM053608.1:120537192-120583934 GCA_028646535.1 Procyon lotor | reverse complement strand
ACTGAGGCTGATGGTCCAGGTGCCGGAGAAGTGGAGAAGGAAGCAGAGAAGCCAAAGGGCCAAAGGACCAGGCAAGCTTAACCATGACTCAGGGATGCTCAGGAGCAAGGTTTCCAGGAGACAGAGCCGGCCAACCTTCAGTGGGTAAAAGACAGGGTAGTAGTCTGAATAATGGCCTCCGAACATAACAGATGCTAATTCCCAGAAACTATACATCGTCCCTTCTGCGGCAAAGACTGTGCAGACGCAGTTAACTTGCGATGAGGACACTAGTCTGAATGAGCCAGCTGGCCCCTAAAAGCACTCACAAGGATGCTCATAAGAGGGAGGGAGAAGGAGAAGACAGTGTGGTCAGGGAGGTAGGTCCTGGCGGGAAGCTATCACAGGCCAAAGGAGGTCAGCAGCCACCAGAAGCCAGAAAAGATAAGGAACAGACTCTCCCGTTGGCCCCTGTTGGGAGTGTGACCCTGCGAACACCTAAATTTCTATTGTACGAAGCCACTAAGTGTGCAGAAATTTGCTACAGTGACCATAAGAAACAAGACACAGGGAGCAAGGAGTTACTCCCCAAGTGCTTTTGGGTATCACGATTATCAGTCTTGGTAAGACTGACTCCGATGGAAGGCACCGCAGCTATCAAGAAGCTGAAGTCAAAGCTGAAGACACATAGGAAGGTTGATAATGACACTAAGCAACTGGCAAAAAATCAGGGAATGGGACCCGGCTAAAAGCCCCAACTGAGTCAATACAAAATGAATGGAGGAAATGCAAATCATAACCACTAAACACTGACACACAAGGGAAGGAACTGGGTCTAAACAGTCAAGGGGTCAAGAAGAGATACAGCAACTCAGAGGTAATCACTGAGCCCCTAACCTTCTGGCCTAGGATAGTCACGTAATTTTACGTGCCCATTGCCCATGGAGGAGAGGGATGGAAACATTTACAGGCAGGCAGGCCCAATCTAGGAGGACTCAGGAACTAGACCAGGACTAGAACCATCAATCAAAGACTTCCATGGGTCCAGATATGCGACAATTATGGAAATGAGGCATGAAATGCTAAGAAGCTTGCCCTGTGCTCTTTAGTCAAGACATAAAACTCAGCAAGATCCATTTCAGGAGGGTGGGGGCAAGGTGCAATATCCACAGGAATCTACACAACCCAGTAAGAAGGTGACTGAATGAGCCTCAGGTGAGGAGAATCGAGGGGAGACAGAAAAATGAGGCAACGGTGACAGCTTGGTAAATGTTTAGAGGACTGGGCAAGTCACCCGCACAGGGAATGAGCCGGGGCGTGGGGCAGCGGAAAAAGGACAAGACCAGTCTCTGAATACCAGACTGAAAGGAAAAGGTTGTAGGAGAACAGACAGTATGAGTGTGCCTCTACCTCTACTGAGTGCAAGGTACTGGTGGGTCATGCCGGGGTTGACAACCAGAAGACAATGGAATGCTGGGATCCGAAACTCAGAATGTTAAAAATGCTTGCACATTTGGCACGCCTGGATGGCTCAGTGGGTTAAAGCCTCCGCCTTCAGCTCAGGTCATGATCTCAGGGTCCTGGGATCGAGCCCCGCATCGGGCTCTCTGCTCAGCGGGGAGCCTGCTTCCCACTCTCTCTCTGCCTGCCTCTCTGCCTACTTGTGATCTCTCTCTCTCTCTCTGTCAAATAAATAAATAAAATCTTAAAAAAAAAAATGAACCTATAAAAATGCTTGCACGTTATGTCCCATGCTCTTTCATCTTCTTCCTCCTGATCCATCACCACGAAAGGAATCCAGAAAAAGTCACAAAAATGTTAATATCCAAAACCAACATTTGCGAACTGTTCTCATACCACCCACGTGTAAGAGAAATCTCACACTGGCAGCACTTAAAAGTAAATAAGTTTTCAAAGAAGAGTGGAAAAGAATTCTTACCGTTATTAGCCTTTTTTCCCCTTTTCCGCCGCCTTTGAGGACATTTGGTGGAATGGATGAGGGAACAGCAATCCGTGATCGGACTGGTTGAGAAGGACGTTCGGTGGCGATCTCGGGGTTGACCAGATGATGGAAACGATGGCCCATCTGTTAAAGCTGCAGAACACTTCAAATTTAGACACTGCCATTGCAGCAAATGTAGATCCTACAAAGAGAAAACAAAAAACACTATGCTCACTAATATGGACCACCTGGGAAAAGAAAGGGGGGGGAAAAAAGACATGGATTTATCTGCAAAAGAAAATGTATGCTTACAAGGCGCACGCACGCACAAAACCTCGTCTGTGCCCGACGGCGATAGAGGCTATACTCCTCACTAAAACGCTCTGGTGTCCAGTGCTCCGGGCAGAACACAAGCAGCTCCCCCTGTTAGCCTGAGATTCATCGGGATGAGTGCCAGCTGTGGAACCTCTCAAACACATCACAACGTCGGATTTTAGTAGCAAACTCTCAGGAAAAATCCTAAACCAAAGAACTTGGAAAATACTTCAGAGATGAGGTTGGGCTTATACAGCGAATATACTTCTCAAAATAGTTCAAAGAGAGACATCTAACAAGCAAAAGTCATCCTATAATATCAAGCTCAATTTTATGGTCATAATGATGTCCAGTAGAGTTCTATGGAATTCCTCTATGAAAATAAATTATGGCCACCTAATAATTTGATTTTAGTCACTGACTCTAGACAAAAAAATAAAAGCAATGTCACCAACAGGTACGTCGTAGTCTCGGACTTTTTGTGCCTGCCCCCCTCCATGACATTGGCGACGATGATAACCTTTTGGGATCTTCAATGGCAAAGAGCCAAAGAAGGTTTCTGAAACTAGGAAAGTAAATCAAACATTCTCTTGGGTTGTTTTCAGGCTCCCGTAAGGAACACAGAGCGAGGAGTCACTTCTACGAGTGCGGAGACTGAGTTCTGACGCTTGTCATTAACTGTGAGGGCAATGATCCGGTTTCTGCGTACGTATCAACGCATGTACCAACCAAGTCCTATCTTCCCCTTCAAGACGTCCCCGTCATCATATTGCTGTTCTGCTCTCCTGTCCCATTTTCTCCTCCACCTGCAGTAACCCACCAGAACTAGAAGAAAACCACTTTTTAAACAGAAAAAACCAAAGATGTCTAATATTTATATTAATTTTTTAGTCATAATGGCCAATATTTATTTAATATTTATGATGTACCGGTACTATTTTGAGCCCTTTAATATTCTCACAAAACTATATGGAGTAGACACTGTCATCACCAACCCCACTTTATGCAAGAGGAATCCAAGGCACAGAGAAAGGGAGGTAGTCACTCAAAATCAAATCCTTAGGATGTCATGGGGCCAGGACTTGGATCTGAGCAGTGGGATTCGTGTCCCACACTCAATCCGCATGTTCAACACATGTGTCAACACCACATCTCCTATTTAGAAGAAAAAAAAAAGTAAACTATTGTTTGAAGACAGTAAACTATGTCTATGACCTAAGTGTTTTTTGATTATTTCAAATATCTCCAAGAGTACCAGATACAAACAAACCAAAATAGCCACCCACCCACCCACACACCCAACACACACACACACACACACACACACACACACACTTTCTGAAGACACTTTAAATAAAAAAGATTCCACTTGGATGTAGAAACTTTTGACCATTTAGGGTGACAAAAAATAATGATATGTGCTATGCTGAACAATAATTAGCAAGCATCCACTCTCAGAAAAAGCACTTCTCCTAGAAGACATGCTTATCTACTTTTTAAAGTACAGTTTGGGGTAAATACAGTGTTGCTTTTAAGATAACTTCAGGATTTATTTTGCACTTTATACTTTCCTAAATCTTCCTCCCATCATCCCTGATTAGAGTCTAAATCTGAGTTTAAAAGAATTGCCCAAGATCCAGTACAGAATCATGTTCATACAGGTTGAAACATCAATTTTTAATGAAAGTTGTCATGTATTTGTGAAGAACAGATTCTAACTGAAGCCTTTCACAAGTAACAATCCAATTAATTGTATTTTTTACTCTCCTAACATTTCTCTGGATCAAATGTTCTCAATTGGCTAGTTTCTTCTAAGACATTTATTTGCTACCTTATTTCAAAACTTAGAGAAGAAAATGCCTCCAAACATAGTTATTGATAGGCAGAGAAAAGAAAGCAACCAATTGCATTGATGAAATGCAATTTTCCACGTGTTCCATTTCAAAAATGGGCAGAGGAGGAAATGCTTTTCAGATCCAATCTTGCATGATCCTGTGATAATCCAGAATTGAAAATACAGAACCCAAGTAGGGGATCACATGGCTCTCCCAGGACAAATCCAAATGGAGTTGTAGAAGTGCGGTGCTAGAAACAGCATTAAAAGCTTTATCAACAATTACTGGAGAGACTGGAAACCACCAGAGCCCTACCATACCCTTATCTCTTGTACTAGGTTCTAGGGGGTCCTTCCTGCAACAACATGGTGGGTGTGCAGGGGGAAAAACAGGAAATGCGGATGGCCATGTTTTTCTCTTTCCAATCCTACACCCTCTGAACAGCACCTAATTCCCAATGTAATGCCAATGTAGTTGAATAAAAACAATCAACAAGCAAAGAGACTTTTAAACTCAGTGCCAATGAGAACAATAGAAGCCAAAAACTAGGCATTTAAAAAAAAAAGCTAAATTTATTAAAAGATACCTTGAAATTAGTTCTTGTAAGTGACTTTGGGATTCCATAAAATCTTGGGACTTCTCTGTACTTTAAAAATCTTAGGCACGCCTGGGTGGCTCTGTCAGTTAAACGTCTGACTTTTGGTTTCAGTTCAGTCGATGATCTCAAGGTCCTGAGATCAAGCCCCACATCAGGCTCCACACTCAGCAGAGAGTCTGCTTGAAATTCTCTCTCTCCCTCTGCCCCTCCTCTTCCTGCTCCCATGCACTCTCTAAATAAATGAATAAATGAAATTTTTTGAATAAATGAAATCTTTTTTCAATCAATCAACCAATCTCTTAGCTGTTTAGATCTATGCCTACAAAAACTTAAAAAGCAAGCCAGCTTAAGAGGTCACATTTTCATATTATTGCCCACTTCAGAAATGTTTCTTAAGGCTTCATCCCAACACAGAACAATCTAAGACTGTCTTTTCCAAACAGCATAAAACAGAAAACTAGCACACAGGGTAGCTGTCCATGAGTTCCCTAGGAAACAAAGATTCTGTGCTCCAAGTGTGAACCTGTAACATGCTATGATCCTTTCTTCCTGGGAATGCTCCATGTGCATGAGTAAATTCAAGACTCTGAGAAGTTTGTGAAGTGCCTACATTTATATGATCAAAGAATGTATTTCACCTAATACTTCCCAGGGGATCAAGAATTCAGTTTCAGAAACGTTGCTCTAGATTCCTAAATGTACGTACGAACCCACCCCCAAATTACCCTTACTCATAACAACATACATTCACAACTCTGATGAGCAAATTAGATCTCACATCTCAGATTCCCTTACTGAAGACTCTCCTCCGGTGAAATCAATGTCTTCATGTGCCCCACTCTTTTGTTCAGACCATTCCCAACCGTCGACTTCCTGCCTTCAATCATTTTATTTAACTGAATCCCCCCAAATCCCTCCTAAGTCTCTTCCACATGATGTCATCTGTTCTTTCCCCTGAACAGGTTACCCAGATAAAAGAGCACTTGCTTGGGACTACCTACCACCTGTATTATGAGAACATATTCACTTTATAAATATCTAGTCACCCAAACACCCAAGACTGGCTGAGAATAGACTCTAAAAGCTCTTCGAGTTTGTTACAATCCCTAATATCGCTCCACCAGGATAGATAGCCTGTACGTAAATGTTGATGGAGTAAAAAACCCTTGCAGAAGCCATTCAAATGGTATTGCTATGCTACACGGGGTTTTGAGCATTAGTTAACAGTCTGACAGTAGGATGACTCAATACCCTTAATTGTGCTTATTTTTATTCTCCAGAAAATCTTTCGGCCTGGTTTAGAAATTGCCAAAAGCATATCATCAACTTAGGTCTACAAATCGACATCTCAAAGGAATTCCTTACGAACGACTTCATATATATGGAACATGCTCAGACCTTTAAAAAAAAAAAAAAAAGTTAGCACTGGGATTTCCACCCCATCTGGGATCCTTCAGTCCATTCCCTACTCTCTACTCTATACATCGAAATCCATAACTTCAAATATACTTATGTTGTATATACACAAATCTTAATTTATTACCTATCCACAATATCCACGTGGCTCTCTCCCTTTCAGGGGACCTCAGGTGATGCAAGTCTAGCTAAACACATAGCACCGATATACCCATCTCTACAGAAGAAATAAGTTCATTTGTAGCAGTCTCCAATTTCAGCCAATCAAACCAAGGAAACTCATTGAAGTCTGAGGTGCAGAAGGATTCACAAAGAATGCTGGCTTTCAAAGTAACTAGGTAATACACCTAGAGAGAATATAATACGTATTTACCATGATGACATCGGAAAAACCACTCAGGAAAATGACTAGCCTAATAGTCAACTATTACATTTTCTAAACCAGGTAAAAGGATCAATATACCATTAAATATAGACAGGCTCAAACACTGTAAAAGCAGTTCATCATGTAATTCCAAAATTAGAATCACAGTTCTGTAGCTTACAATAAGGAGCATGCAAATTTCTATAGGAAGCTGTAAGGACTGAGTCCCGGAACACGTGATCCAGATGCAAACCCTGACTCTATTTCTTACTCCGATCTGATTGGGGGCAAATGTCTTCTGAGCTTCACTGAGTTTCCTCAACTGACAAATGGGAATAAAATAATGACCTACTCCATTATGCTGCTGTGACAGTCCCATTATGTTGCAGATGACAATCCCAGGACACACAACATTGCTTGGTACACAATATACAATATATGTTAACACTATTACATTCCTGTGGTCTAAGTAAAAGATTTAACCTGAAGGCTGCTACTGCAATAACTAAGTTAGCACATATAAACCTCCCTCATGCTGCCCTTAATGTTAGACCATTTGTTGTGTGGATTACTTATTGCAGAAGCAACAGAAAGGGCTTGCTGTGGGTGTTTATTAGTAATAAATACTTGCAATCCCTAAGTCCTACATACCACCTGCAGAGAAGGTAAAATTAGAACTTTAAGCAAATATCATCACTGAGAAACCCACTAGGCAATCTAAACTACAACTCTGCTATGACCCATCTGTAGAAGCCATATGTTTGCACTCCATTGTCATTAATTTCTACACACATCTACTATGTTTTTACCTTCCTGTGGTTTTAGCATCATGTAGAAAACTTTAAACATGAAAGATATCAACATTTCTCTCTTTCCTTAATGAAAGGAAAAAGTCACAAAAGAAAATTTTATGTTTTAATGGTTCTCTCATTGAATGCATTAAGAATGCTTTATGCAAAAAGGGGGGAGCATACATTTTCATCTTATTACAGCTGAAAAACTCTTAATACATTCACAAGTTCTTCCATTATGAATAAATGTAAATTACTTTACCAAAGTCTTAATAGGTGTCATTTGAGGAAAGATCTCAAATTCAAACCTACTTGATAACATTTCCAGTTATTCAATATTTATTCCATCTTTCCCCATTTCCCCATTTCTTTCTCTATTTCTTGGATTTTCTTTTAAAAGATTTTAAGTAATCTCTATACCCAATGTGGGGTTCAAACTTACAACCCTGAGATCAATAGTCACATGCTCTATTGCCTGAGCCAGCCAGTGGCTCTGGATTTTTTTTTTTTTTTTAAGTAAACTCTATGCCCAACACAGGGCTTGAACTCACAATCCCAAGTCAAGAATCACATGCTCTACCAACTGAGGAAGCCAGGCACCCCACACCTCTATACCTTAGTTTCTTCTTATAGCTCACTATACCTCAAGATCATATTCTTTATCTTTAAATTTCATACTTCTTTCACATCTTAACTTTGCTGTAGTAAATGTTGTGTATAAATTTTCAGTACTGTGAGTCGCTCTCTAGAAGTCTCATTTCTCCCCTTCTTTGAGAAGAATCGCTTTAATGCTATATTTATGCTGATATAAAGTGGAAATGCTGATATAAAGTGGAAATGACAGCGTAAGCGGCAAATGAAATCCAGCCTCAAGTCAGCTTGCTCAAGCCAATGCTCTCCATGAGCACATGGTCTCCCCTCCACAGACGCTAAGACTTGATTTCCACTCACTGCATTCTTCCCACCACAGGGTTAAGGAACAAAATGGATTAAATGGTAAACATGCAAAATGAAAATAGTTTTGGAGTACAGCCTATATTGAAAATTTTCTCATTATACATATAACATATAAAGCATAAGTTCTCATTATATCTGTAATGACACATGCAATGAAATGTAAGTATTTATTCATATATAGAGAACCCAAAGCAATTTTACATCTTCAGTAACGAAATCTAGTGGTAATTCCATTATTTAAGAAAATGAAATTCTGAAATTTTATTTTGGTCTGATTAGCACTTTCTTAGTATTAGAAAGCCACCTGAGTTTTGCAGGATGTCTGTGTGCCTTGTATACCAATGTCCTAAAAGGCCCAGAAATCATAAAATCCCCGTACTTCATGCTATCGTGGTTATTTCTACGTAGTAATATTTCTTAGAGATAATCAGCAATATGTTAACTTTCCAAATGATGTTTGCTTTTAAAAGACCTTGGGTTTTTTTTGGATTTAGAGTTACAGTTTGCTTAAAAGTGAGCCTAAGGTCATTTAACCTAAGTTTCTCCCTAACAATATAGATCAACCATAGGAGCACCTGGGGACAAGACTCCCTTTGCAGAATTTGATGTAAAGCTGGTTTCATCTTTGAATCTACCTAAAAGTGGTATTAGCTAATGAAGAACTAAAAAGAACTAAAACAGAAATAGTTTTATCTCAAGAGCAGTATTAATGGGAACCCAGCCTTAGCAATGAGGCTCCATCAAAGAGGCAGGTCATCACTCTCTGGCTGTCTCTTGCCCCTCTCCCTTCCTGTCTAAGGGCTGCTCCTCCATTTGCTCACTATGCAAGCACACGGCCCCACATATGGCCTGTGGACCCACTGGTAGCTAAATGGAACAGGTCTGACACCACTTCACCTTTCTTTACAGAGGTCACTGACCTCAATTTTCATAATGAATCACTTTAGAAATGCCTTTGTTTCTAAATACTCCAGAAAAGGTCAGATTTGTCTGACCACTTACAACTCACCCAGAGGGCCAGCTGTAGGTCAGACTGCGTGTTCCCCTGGCTTCCTCCAGGACACCTGCAAAATGACCTCCCAAATCCTCTTCAGCCCCCAAGTATCCAATAGAGCTGGACCTCATCCTCCCCACATCCCCAAGGATCCCTCACTCCAGGCCCTCACTCACCCCAAATTTCTCTGCTCTATGGCAGACCGGCATGCCCTAAACATGAGTAATGCACAGAAGTCCACTCCTCCTCCCAGTTTTGACACTTTTTTTATTAAATTTTCAAAATATGAACACAAACACCACTAGTAATTAACTCCTTGAGCTTGTATACAACTCTAAATACAACATAAATGTATAAGACAGATCCAAGAAAAGCTATAAAACCAACACAATGTTAACAGTATTCACTGACTCAGAAAGAGGAGGTTGTGCTACAATTAATTTGTCACTTCCAGCCTGACTAAGGGGTAAGGGTACAGCCAAGACTCTCTCAAGCAGAGAGGGCTTGCCTCACTCCAGGCAGCAGAGTGGCTCAATTCTCCCGCCACTTTTCCAATTAACCTATATGGGAAAAGGACATCATCCAGCCTAAACATGGTAGAAACTCATCACGTATAAATCGATGGTTAGCAGAAACCAGGGCTACTACTTGGGGCATGCACAGATGTAAACACAGGTGCTGAAGTTCCATGAGATGATTTTGTTAGAACATTACCACTCAAATGATTCAGCATGTATTTAGACCAGTTTCTTATTGTCACCGAAATGAACACGCAAAGTTACAGTGCCCTGGAAGAGAAGGACATCCCCAGGAGTACGTGCTCGGGACCGAAGACTACACAGCCCAACTGACGGACACTTGCCCAGACACATTCCTCCATCCCAACCCTCAGTCCAGCTACCATATGGCAAAGCAATAGGATGAGTGGATCCTTCCCACAGAGCCAAGCCTTACTTTCCAAGAATATTCATCATATTAAAATAAATTCTTGGAAGAGACCACAACGTCTTGAATCCAAAGAGTACGTTTTTAGCTCTAGAATCCCAGCATGCTGGGGAAGAAGGGAAAGAGGAAGAGAGGAAGAAGGAAGAATGGAGGAAGGGAGAGAGAGAGAGAAAGAGAGAGAGACGAGCTGAAGAGATTTACTTAGGGGTAGAGTTTTTAGGAGGAAATTACTGAATTCCCATTGGTTCCCTGATATATGCACATTGCACATAGACTTCTTTTCATCCCTCAGTCAATGGCCCTTTGCCTACCAATAGCATTCCACGGCGAATGCCAGCCTATGTACACCCGGCAATAAGAACCCACCGAGTAGATGGTGCCCGACCCAGCCCTACACATTTAGGTCTAAAGCAGTTCACAAATACCACCCCCTCCCTCCCCTCCTCTTCCTTTCTCTAGAAAAGTACACAGGGGTCCTAAAGGAAGAAGTAGCCCTAACACAAGAAATTTGTCTCTCTGTTGCTGCCGCCGCTCCCGTGATAACCCAAAAGGCAGAACCGTGTTGGAGCTGGAGGCAGAACCGTCTGTCCGTCCGGCCCCAAGAGGACGTGCACACTCCCAACAGTCTTCCTCCGTGTTTCCACCCCAGGTCAGCGGGAGGCTGCTACCTTCTCAACAAACGTAACTCACCACCCTTTCCAGAGAGTTAGCACGCGAGGTTCATTTGGAAACCTATACCTTTCGAGAAACCCCAGCCACGATGAAATCATCAAAATCCAGACCAGCACCAGGAACAAGCACTAACACGCATCGCGCCCACCGTGCGTTACACACGGGGCTCTACCTACGTTTTCACTCAGTCACACAACTCAGAGGGATACGAAATCACCACAAGCGATGCCGCTGGTGCAACTTAAATATTTACACACAGCTACGCCCCTGCATTGACACTTTCAAGCTATTGGTCCCCAAAATGTCATTAGCGTGCTCTGGCACAGAAGGGCAGTATTGGGGCTCAGCAGGATGTGATCCAGGCATGCATTTGGAATCGACATGTGGTAGTGGACAGATACCAGAATATTTAAAACACATGCAAGAATAGAGAATTGTTTAAAAAAAAAAATATGGACGCCCCATGCCAGGGCGGCCATAGTGAAATACCACAGACTGGATGTCATCACCAACAGAAGTGTATCATCTCACAGATCTGGGGTCTGGGGAACCAAGATCAAGGTGTCCGCAGGGCTGATGTCTTCCGAGGCTTCTCTCCTTGACACACATACAGCTCGCCTCTTGCTGCCTCTTTCTCATGGTGGTTCCCATGCTTTTGCTTCCCTGGTAATCCCTTGGTTTGTCCAAATTTCCACTTCTTAGAAAGACACCAGTCAGGGAGGATTAGGGCCCAACCTAAAAACCTTATTTTAACTTGGTGTCTCTTTAAAGACCTCATCGCCATCAGGCTTACATTCTGCGGAACTGAGGGCTGAGATATCAACACATGAATTTGGGGGAGGGGAGGGACATAGTTCAAACTGTAACTGACACCCCTAATTCCCAATCTACATCAATACAAGAAACTGAATACTGCCCCGCCCCCGCCCCCTGTCCCCAGGTCACAACCCTTGTCCAGGAGGGGCAACCACACCAACGGTTTTTGTTTTCCATTTCTTGATAGTTTTACCAACGTTGATGTTTCTAAATCTATCCTTTCGTTCCCTACCGTCACCACTTAAAGCAATAAATTAGCCTCTGAGTAGTGCAATAGCTGCATCTCCCAGTCTTTGCTACATTGGTACGCATAATTAACACCTCAAAATACATTCTTTGACATAGGGGTTATTTAGAAGTGAGTTGTTTAACTTCCAAACACGGCAGAATTTTCTAGATGGCTTTCCGTTACTAACATCTAATTTAATTTTGCTGTTGTCAGAGAACATACGCTTTGTATGACTTCAATCCCTTTTACATTAGAGAAACTTGTCTGATGGTCCAGCATATGGTTTTCATATTTGGAATAATGCTAACAATAGCATACGCTAACACAGCTGCATTCGCTGTGGCTACGTGAATTAAAAATGTCAGTCCTTATAGGAATGCTTAAGTAAACAGAAGCAAGCAAAAAACAAAACTTCATTAGGTGGAAGTCTGGTTGCTAGCTGCGGAAAATGGATAAAGCATTTTTAGTTGTACAAATATGTCTTATCTTAGAATTACCGAGTTTTTAAATAAATCATGTAATTTCTAAACCAAATACTCATCGCTCTACTTCTAAGAGAGAAAATTAGGTGTTATTAATAACTTCCTTAAATAACTTCCTTAAAACTTACCCTGGAGTAAACTGAACTAGACTAGGATTTGAGATTTTTTTTTTAAAGGAATATCCAGAAAATGTCCAATTTCAAGGTTTACCTATCAAAGTTACATAAAAATGTAAACCTTTTCTTCAAAAATTTCCGAATATAAGAGAAACAAGCCTACAAAACAACTTTATTTCTAAGACGGATGTTAACTTTAAAATATTGCAAAACTTCTAAAAGTGAAAAAGACCTCACACTTAGGGTCCCTCCTTAGTAAAGACGGTGTTGTCAAGTACGATTCCCCCAAAGGTATTTAAACGGCAAGATTCAGAACTAAACCTTATGCACATGAGTTCCTAGTCAAGGATTTAACCCACATAATCGAAGTTCTATAAATCAAAACAGCGAGGGAACATTCTGGAAGGAAAGGCTACAGATGCCGTAACGATTTTCAGCCTGGGGATAAATGTGAACTGAAAGCCCCATAAAAGTTTCCTGATGGCTTTTTAGCACACAGCTAAGTAGAGAGGATTTCTAATGTCCAATTTTCAAATTTCTCCAAAAATGAATTTCGGTGAATACTATGGAAACATCACGATTGGGGCCCAGAGCAGAGCAGGCTAACTACTCACATGTTTGCAATCACCTTTTAAAATAAGACTCCACAGATGCCCCTTCTGGGGTTGCTGCATTCCAGCAGGCTATTAGTAATATCGTGTGCACAGGGCCGGTGGCTCGACTGGGCTCATACTAGCTCAAACATTCCTCTGGTGAGCCTGTGTTAATGAAAATTCTCCTTTGCAAAGACTCCTTTGGACTACTCTTACAGAAACCTTGTATCCGAGCCAGCAAACGGCCTCATGCAGAACTGAAACTGTACATTTTTCAGGCATTACACTAGATTTTCTTATACTGTTCCCTATTAAAATGGTTGAAATTCCAAACCCAGCCTTGGGAAACAGAGCAGACCCGATCCTGAGCCTTTCTACAGCATCTGGCCGTGGGGCGAGAGCGCTGAAATGAACAAACAAAAGTAGTTTTCAACTGTTAGGCTGGAGAAGCAAACCTATCCTTACTATGGGGACAAGGAGTAAAGCCTTTTGTCATCATCCGGCGTGAAATGTTCTTGGGACAATTTTGATTTTACAAAATTAGGTTTTGCCCTTAGCCTGCAGGTAGTTCCCTCCTGCATTCTGGATTAATCCAGCTTTATAGCTAACTCCTGTCAAAATGACAAAGGAGAATTGATTTCTTTTGGCGAGGTATCCTTATCAATGGAAACTTGTATGCATTGATTGATGGGGTGTTGGAGGAAAGGACCATTAATTGATTAGTAATAAATAAAGCACAATCTCCACTTATGACCAGCAATTGATAAAGGCACCTTTTTCTTCTCTGGTAAATTTCTTTATACTTAAAATGTATGAAAGCCGTCCAACTCAACCATCACTCAACTCATTAATGTAACAGCTTTATTCACACAATTCCCACAGACGTGGCCCAAATGAAAGGTCGCTCAGCATGGCCATCTTATTAAAGAAGTAAAAAAATTTTAAAGTCAAATGGAAAATGTCATTTAAAGTTACAACGTGGCATAACAGAGAACCCTGTGGGTCTGCAATCAGATGATCTAAATTCGAATTCCAGCTTGGCCTTTATTACGTATTTTACGAAAATGGTCTGGGTCTTGGTTTTCTCCTCCCCAAACCCCTCCACCTTGAAGAAGGATTGTAATAAAGGAGCAATACATGAAAAATGTCTGCTACATGGCATGACGAACTAAATACCCAGTGTTCCTAGTATTACTGTTTAGAGCAAAACCTTAGAAGCAATTCATTTTCCATTTATGCATGCTCGCATTAACATGCATTAACATGCAATACAACGTTCTACTGAATGGGCTCCTCTCAAGCTCTTCTTTGCTTAGAGGAGGGAAAAAAAAAAATCCAATTTTTTTTTTTTTTTTTTTCCAGAAATAAAATCTTGGGATTACAGTATTCTTCATGCCCTGCCTTTCACATTGGTGATTTTGCTTTCACGAAGAAAGAGACAGCAAGACAAGATTTTTTAAATGCATTTATAATATTTAGGAATACCTTCCAAAGTTCTTCTAATTACATGGATGTTCACTATTCTGAATTTATAATAGTAAACACACCTCATTGTAACTAAGGATGTAGGACAACCTTGGCAAAAATGACATGAGGTAACAGAAAGGTAAGGCGTATGCGATCTGGACTCGAATAAAAGTTAATTGCCCTTAAATATCCCTTCTTCTAAATACTGATGGAGAAACAGAATTGATGTCAGATGACTAACGATGAGCAAGATCAAAGATCCCACTGTCAGAAAGACAGGGAGAGAAAGAGAGACAGATTCCCAGTACTACACTCCATCAGTGCACGTACTGTTGATCCTAGACAAGACTCTTGGAAAATTGTTGAAAGAATGGTTTGTGACAACTCAGAAAAGAAAGCAACTATCCTGACACACAGTGTGGGCTCAATAGGGACAAGACAAATCTCATTTTCTTCTCTGACAAGGCTAGCGGCCTGGCACGTCAGGGAAATACACCGAACAAAATATACTTGTACTTGAGTAAGAGTCTAGACAAAGGCTCTCATGACAACTTAAAGGACAAGGTATAAAAATACGGGCTGAATGCTAGGGTCCTTTGTGAAACTAATAAACGGTTGATCCAAAAGGGCATCAACCTCCAATCGACACCATGACCTTCCATGGAAGGTCCCCAAAGACGGGGTTTTTCGTCCTTGCTCCTTTTGCTACACTATTTTGTTTTATGTTCAATGATAAAATATAAAAAGTAGTCTCAAGTGTATAACACACTGTAAAATGCTCATTACTATACTGTATTACATACAATGTTTTTATCATTGTTTTATTCAAGTTCAATTAGCCAACATATCATTAGTCAGTTGCGTATAACACTGGGTATTAAACACAACTTACAGTATGATGGGCTATATCTCCCCTACTGTACTTTTCCTTCCTGTGACTCCTTTTATAACTGGAAGTTTGTTCACCTTAACCCTCTTCAGCCACGTCACCCCTCCTCCCGTCCCTCTCCCCTTTGGCAACCACCAGTTTGTTCTAACAAGGTGTCTGTTTCACTTTGTGGTTGTTACTGTTTTGACTATCATCGACATGTAAATGAAATCATATTACATTTATCATTCCCTGTCTGCCTTAATGCACTTCGCATAATAACCCCAAGGTCCTCCACGTCACAAACGGCAAGATTTCAAACTTTTCATGGCTGAGTAATATTCCGTGATGTGTATTTATATCACATTTCCTTTTGTTTTCTTTTTTTTAAATTTAATTAGGTTCCATGCCCAAAGTGGGGCTTGAACTCATGACTGTGAGATCAAGAATCACATGGTCGACTGACTGAGCCAGCCAGGCAGCTCTGCATTTCCTTTTCAGTGAACATGAAGGTTGCTTCTGTACCTTAGCTATTGTAATTAACACAATTGACATAGGGCCTTACCATTTCTTTTAAGATTTATTTATTTGTTTGTTTGAGAGAGGGAGAATGAGAAAGCGTGCATGCAAGCAAGCAGGAGCAGGTGGCGGGGAAAGGGGGAGTCGCAGGGAGAGGGAGAAGCAGATTCCCTGCTGAGCAGGGAGCCTCATGCGGGACTCAATCCCAGGATCCCAAGATCATGACCTGAGCCGAAGGCAGTCACTCAACTGACTGAGCCACCCAGGTGCCCAGGCCTTACCATTTTTAACCAATGACATGGATGAAGCCAAAGAAGGAATATATTTTAGGATTGCTAAATAAAAACTATTGTGTGTATTGTGCATTATTTCCCCCCAAATATCTTGATAGACACTATTACTCTTTACCTGCGCAACTATTCAGTATGTTCAAACATTTTATTTTCCATTTTACAAATGGACAAATGAAGACATTGTGGCAAATTATTCATTGCAAATAACAAAGGTAGGAAAACAGCGAGATCGGGATTTAACTTCAAGTCTTTTGACCTCACATATGCCCAAAACCTGAGACAGGCAACAACTTCAGATGCAGGATCCCAGCAAGTCTTGACGAGCAGCAGTGGAAGGAAACACCAGAGAACTGCCATGAAATAGAGTCCCAGTGTGTCCTTGTGGGTACCATTTTGTCACATAGCTATTTTGAGCCATTCAACTCAATGAGACTTTTGTTTGGGTAAATTTGCTAATCCAACCAAGCTGCATTATTAACTACAGTAAAAATGATCATAGTCACCCCTTCTCTCTGCCTGTCACAAACCACCTGGTTAATAGCATTCAACATTTTAGGGAGATTATAAAAGGGATAGAGGGGACAACTAGAAAATGGTCATCATCATGATGGTAGAGAACAGGAAATGAGGTCATGTGAAGAGTACTTGGAGGAATTTTAGGTGTCAAACTAGAGAAAAGACAACTATTGGTAGAAGAAAAGACCAATAGCTGTCTTCAAAATGTCTGTCATGTGTTGGATTGTGTGCGTCACAGGAGGGAAAAAGATAAACAATTCGATCCCATAGTAGTTTGATCAGAGCGAAGTGATGATACACATCACTATGGGTGATACAAAATAAGAAATTAAGGGAATTCAATCTAATGCAGTTGGAGGAGCTGTGTCGGTTATTTAGTCTGGAGTTGCCACAGGTCAAGTAGGCAGGCGTGGGAGAGAGCTGGATGTGAAATGGGGCAAACAAGGAAAAGCGTCTCCCACCAACTCCAACAAGGGCAATGAGGTGGACACAAAGGAAGGGGGGCACCTTCAGCTCAGAGCTGCACGCTCTGCCCCAGCACCTGGAGAAGCCAATGGAGTCAAGGACACAGAAGATGGAGGCAGAGAGACCCGAGTGCAGCCCAACACAAGCCGCGGAGGCCAGAGACGAACAACAAGGGGAGCGGGCTGCTGTGCCTGGCTTGCAGGTCCAATTTACCTAATTGGCTCCAGTGCAAAGTCAACGAAAATAGGCACTTAGATTTCTGACCAAGACAGGCACGTGAAGTACCCAAGGACTCTGGAAGGTAGCGGCCTCTCTGTCATCACCCATTCACTCACCCTGGTTCGGGTACCATTTGGAAGAACTGTTATCAGTAGAAAAAGTGACTCATCCATCAGGCATGATTAAGACGTGTACCATTCTTCTACTACGAGGCAGAGATTGGTTAAATAAACCTATTTTGAGAGTAAATGCTCACAGTTTGGGCATGCAGTCTCTATAGCATTCAACAAAACAAATCATGGACGGGGCACCTGGGAGGCTCAGTCGGTGGAGCGCCCCTTCTCTTGGTTTGGGCTCAGAGGGCGACGTCAGGGGGACGGCATCGGCCCCATGTCAGACTCCACGCTCAGCGCAGAGTCGGCTTAAGACTCCCATTCTCACTCCCCACGCTAAAAAGTAAATACATTTAAAAAATAAAATCACGGAAACAAATTCAGAATTCTAAGTTTTCGAGTTCAGTAGTGATCTACAAACTGAAAACACGTCCACCACAGCCATACAGAAAGACCATTTTATTTTTCATTCAAGTGGTATATCTTCTAGATTCCCCAACAGCATAGGCAACACCAGTGAAAAGTCTCTTATTGCTTAGAATGTGGAAAACCCAATGACATCTCTGAAACAAGGAGGTAGGAAGAGTAACATCTTTCCAGGCCTTCAACTCACCAGGGCTGGGGCTAAAACGCTCGGCTTCCTCTTTACTCCCTCCAGTGAAACTCCATCAGGAAGCATCATCCCCTGCTCCTGCCCCCCCACCTGAGGGTCTGGTACAACAAGAGGCAGGATCACAGGGGCAGCTGGCATCAGGACCGGGCAAATCCTGCGAAGGAGCCTGCTCCTCATGCTCATCCTGACCAAGTGCCAATCAAGCTCAGATGTGCAACATCAAAGGCAAGAGACACTCATCCAAGTCAACCAAATGGAGGGTTACGGCAACCCACCATCACAACAAAAGCCATTAGAACTTCTCCGGAGAATGAAGGGAAGATCCATCTTTGAACGTAAGTTCAACCGCCTGTGCCAGTAACTTCTACACTCGTCCAAGGGTACATGCCCCTTGGCATCCAAATATCATACTCTTGGTGCAACTTTCATCTCACAGTTTCCTCCCGTCCAACCAATTCACAGCCACTGGAGTTTCTGCCTCATGAGATCTTTGACTTCAGAACTTTTACAGGAAACGTCACATGCCAGATGGCGGTTTGCTTTTCTCATCTTAAAATGGGTCCCATCTTCTATTTCTGACCTCTCCCGATGGTCTTCTCTGTCCCAGCTTCCGGCGACCAACCACGAAAGGCAAGACTCACTAGGTGAACAGCCCTGGGGAGGGACGGGAGCTAACTTCAACGCTACCGAAGTCTAGTAGTCCAGGGTTGGCGGTATTCTCCCATAAGATTTAGTCTAACAGCTTCCACTGGAACAGTTCAAGTGCCTCCTGCTCGTGGCATGGCACCAGCGGCCGCCATATGCACAGGTCGCCCCCGCCAAGGCATCAGACGCCAACAAGAATCTGTAGATTAATGAAAGTCTCTACCAGTGCTGTAGACATGCCTACGGCTTCATTTCTTGTACAAGGACACTAATGCATTGCAGGCTCCGGGTTGATGGCCTGGGATTTCTTCTTATTTTTTCTTTCTGGATGGCTGAGTTACGCCCACCCGGACAACCTAACCTCCAGACAGCAACCCCAAGGGCAATGCGAGGAGGATGTTCTGATTATGTCATCGAACAGGAAACCTCACGGAGACTCTAGGACTGATGTATTTTCCACTGGAGCTGAAAGCAGGCAGGATGTAGTCGCTACAGGGGAGGGAGGGAGGGGAAATGTTGGTAGGGGTGGAGGTGATGTCCCTCTAAATGTGGAGGACATTTAGAGAAAGAGCTCGTGGTTATTCCCGTCTTCAACCTCCAAGCATACGAAGGCTTTAAGACTTCAGTTGAATGTGGAAAGAGGCAAGTTCTCTAAGCACTGGATGTGAATGTTCCCCACAAAGAGTTTCTCTAGACCACGGCATCATCTCTTGCTCCAGATGGCACGGAAACTAATTTGTAAATGACCCAAGTTCAACGGGTGCGTGGCAGCTGTTGCAAAGCCGCTCTCTGGCCACCCACCTCAGTAGAACCGAGAGCTTTCAATCAACTCTTGCCTCTCGGAGGGCCTTCAAACAGCCTCAGAACATGTGGACAATATGTTCTCAGGCAGGGGCTGGCCAAATAGGAAAGATCAGAAAATCAAGTTAAATGGAAATGGAAAATACAAATCCACACCCGTTTCATCCAAAATCCAGAATAACCAGTAGGGAGTAGGAACAAAGAACTTCTGCATTTTCATAACCACACTTGGCCTGATCTCTTTCTTCTCCTCTTTCTCACAGGTACACACAAGCTTAGCTCACACAGAATGCAGCCGGTGGAGGATTTTCACAGTACTCCTTTTAAAATGATCCACAATGTGCTTGCCCCCTCCCTCCCTTCATTCCTATCACCCCTCACACTGATAAAGCCTTCCAGCTCAACGATGGGCCAACTGCTACTTTGCAACCGAGCAACACGCACTTTCTATTTGGGTTCCAAGCTTCTAGTCAACACAAAAAAGGTTACAGGTCCACCATATTGCAAAATAAACACTTTCTGCCCTTTTATTCGGGAAAGGACTGCTCCTGCTCAGTTGCTACCCAAGTCTAAGTAAGCCATCTACAAAAAAAGAAAGATGAATGGAGGGTGAATTATATTCAACTAAATTCTTGGAGCACCCCAAACTGATTTATAAAACCACTGGCAGCCTAAACAATTTGACACTTTCAAAAGGGCTGACTTCAAACATGGCAACCACAATAGGTAAGCTTACAATTTAAGCAGAGAAAAAACTTATAGGATAGTAAATTTTGTGAAGCCATCTGCTGGACTGAATCCTTGGCATACACTCTTTTTTTTTTTTTAAAGATCTTATTTATTTATCTGACATAGAGAGAGAGATCACAAGTAAGCAGAGAGGCAGGCAGAGAGAGAGGGGGAAGCAGGCTCCCTGCTGAGCAGAGAGCCCAACGCGGGGCTCGATCCCAGGACCCTGAGACCATGACCAGAGCGGAAGGCAGAGGCTTTAACCCACTGAGCCACCCAGGCGCCCCTTGGCATACACTCGACTGACTACAAAAGCTAAATGCTGATCTGTCCAGGTCTGAACTGGATAGCATATAAAGGAGGATAAACAGCGGCCCCCTTCGCAAGCTCCCGAACTCAGGAAACTAAGATTTTATCACTGGAGGCACTGGAGGCATCACTGCCCATTCTAGTTTCAGTCGTCTCCATAATTAGATCTCTTAAAGGAGAGCTGCCATCTAGGGTCCCCCAGATAAGTTACAGTTCCTGCACCCTGATAATATCCTGGGGTCTAATGTTAAAAAAAGCAAATAACAAAAATTTTAAAATAAAAAAAAAAAACGGAATATCTTAACAAAGCACCAAATATCATATTAGGATTATAGCAAACAATTTTAAGTGAAGACGCGTAGAGTCACAAAAGATTTTGAAGGAACACAAGCGCTAGCTGAAAACAAAATTAATTCTCCATGTTAATAATCAATTTCCTTTAAGCCTTTGGATGTATGCTTGTCATTTTTTTATTGTCACTGAGCTAATTTTGCAGTTTTTACATAATCTTTTAGACATTTATCTACCCAATAAGAAAAAAGAATTAGCAAAAAAAAAAAAAAATTACCAAATATCATGTGCTGGGAGGGAGCAAGATCAAGAGAAACAGTAAACCAATCAACTTCTGTGTCTTTTTTTAAACACATGTTTTTTGTACTTCCCGTTCACTAGAGAGGAAAAATCAGAAGTAGAGAGTAGAGTTTGCTTCAAGTCGTAGAGGCCTTTGGAGAGCTGAGCGGTTGATGCAGAGATCTGGCAAGTGTTAAAATTATTCTGAAGATCCTGTAAGGATTAAGTTTCATAGCAAAGAAATTTTATTCACTGGGCAAAATATCTCTAGTTAAACAAATCGTTCAAAACGTAAGACTGAATACATCCAATAAAGCTGTCAAAGAACAAGGGTCTGTTGTCTCTTTCCTTTGCCTCAAGGAACTTGGACAGACAGCCAGCAGACAGCCTGCTGGACTCCCTGAGGCCCTCAAGGGTGAATTTCTGCAGGACGATCTGGAGGCAACAAAATGAACTTAAAGCGGATCTGTAACTTAAGACGCCCTGGGTTAGGATTTTACACCAAAGTAGTCTGAGTCTATGGCTGTTCCTTACCAGTTCACCGAGCAAAGGGACAACCAATCAAAACCAGCAATGCCATGCATTTAATAAAATTATAGTTATTCAGAAGAACAGATTCTGAAATGAGGTTCAGTTACGGTGGCCAGTGCTGTTACATGTACGAGAGCAAATCACAGAATACACAGGTGCTTCTGTGGAATTAGAAATATCTGTCAGAACTTCCAAAGCACACTCTTCATACCACAACCTCTTCTGGCTGTAAGATCTGGCTACCTTTTATGGCAAGCACCCAGTTCATAATGTTTTCATCCAAATAAACAAATTATTAAAAGCAGATCATCACTACCCAACTTCCAGACTGAGCACAGAGCTACAATAATCAAGACAGTGTGGTATTGGCAAAAGAATAGACAAACAGATCAATGGAACAGAAGAGAGCCCAGAAATAGACTCACATAAATACAGACAACTGGTCTTTAACAAAGGAGCAAAGGCCACACAACGCTGAAAGGCAAGTCTTTTCCACAAGCGATGCTGGAACAACTGGATATCCACGAGCAAAATAAAATAAATTTAGACAGACCTTACGCCATTCATAAAAGTTAACTCGAAATGGGCCACAGATCTAAATTGAAATTGCAAGGGCGCCTGGGTGGCTCAGTCAGTTACGTAAGCGTCTGTCTTGGGCTCAGATCATGATCTCAGGGTCCTGGTCCCCTGCATGGGGATCTCTGCTCAGCGGGGAGCCTGCTTCCCTCCCTCTCTCTGCCTGCCTCTCTGCCTACTTGTGATCTCTCTCTCTGTCAGATAAATAAATAAAATCTTTAAAAAAATGAGATTAACACATATATTCATATAAAAGCCTGCATACAGATGTTTATGTCAACTTTGTTTGTAATTGCCAAAACATGGAGGCAACCAAGATGTCCTTCAGTAGGTGAATGGATTCAAAACAAACAAAACAAACAAAAACTATGGTACATTCAGATAATGGACTATTATTCCCTGTTTGAAAAAAAAATAGAAAAAAAGGAATGACCAAGCCATGAAAACACATGGAGGAATCTTAAGCACTTGTTACCAAGCGAAAGAAGCCAATCTGAAAAGGCTCCATTGTGTATAATACCAACTATATCATAATCTGGAAAGGAAAAAACTATGGCACCAGTAAAAAGACTAGAGGTTGTTAGGACAGGGGAGGGTTGATGAAGAGGGGCAATGCAGAGGTGCTTTAGGGCAGTGAAAACACTCTATATACCATCATGGTGGATATCTATCATTATAGCTTTGTCCAAACCCGTAGGAGGTACAACACCAGGAGTCCAAGAGCAGTGACAGAATCTATGGATTCTGGATGACAATGACGTGTCAGTGGAGGTTCATCAATTTCAACAAATGTACTACTCTGGTGAGAGAAGTTGACAATGGGGTCAGCTACACCTGGGTGGGGGTGGGGGGCATCTGAGAAATCTCTGTACCTTCCCCTCAATTTTACCGAGAATCTTAAACTGCTCTAAAAAATTGTCTTGATTTTTTGTATCATAAAAACAGTCTTTAAAAAGATCATTAAAATGATCCACGATCATCACTGTCCAGTAGAACTTTCTGCGATTCTAGCAATGTGCTACATCCACACTTTCCAGCCTGGAACTCCCTAAGCTTTATCTGGCTAATAAGCATTTGAAATGTGGCTATTGCAACTGAGGAACTGAATTTTTAGTTTTACTTAATACTAACAGATTTTATTTTATTGGGCAGTAACTACCATATTGGACAATATGGTTCTAAAAGAGTCAATCAGTAGAAGGGGGAAAAAATCATCATTTGAGCCCTGATTCAACAGTCTAGAAGAATTTTGCAACAGGAATTATAATTTCAACAAACCAGACATATAATGGTCTCCAAAGAGCTGAAGCAGATACCTTAGGAACCAAGGTAGAAACTACTAAGAGACATCAATCTGAAACAAAACAAAACAAAAAACCCTATTTTAAAATACTGTGTCGTTTTTTATAAATTTTAGCATTTTTCTTTACACAATGTTAGTACCTTAAAAAAAAAAAAAGACAATGAATTAAAAATGGAATCAGGAACATGAGTATTTTAGGAAGGAAAACTACAATTGAAAAAAAAAATTTATCCGGTTCTATCGGTATTATTCGTCCCTAATTTTAAGAAGGGGAAGACAGAAAAAGTCTTTGACTAATACCGCACAATTTGCATTCTTGTACCTTGATAGACATAACAGTGAGTTGATTTTGTCAGGTGTAAACAGTGTTTTCACACTTCCTACAGAAGTGCGCCTTCGTTATTATTCAACATTTAATTAAGTCATAACACCAGAAAAGATCTAGTAGTGAGTTACAGCATACACACTCTACCCAGCTAGCTAACTACAGAAAGTGCTAGATCTTGAACCTGTAAGTAATACATCAGGCAGAATATCTGGTATTGACAGAAATGAGCACAGGAGAAACAACCAAGGATCATGGTCAAATACAGACACAACTGGATGGTAGCTCAATCACTGTGTGTGATGGTAGGGCAGGCACATCTCCTAAACTTCAGTTTTCCTATCTGAAAAATGGGGACAATACCAACTTAAGTCAATCCCCAGAGGATGCCCTGCAGAGAGAGAGCCAACAATAAACATATACTCCATTAGTCATAGTGTAGTAAGACTGTCTTTGGCTATTCCAAGTTATTCCCCATCCCCTCCGAGTTTTAACTCATTCTTGGCCATATCTGGACAAGTAAAGTGCTAGAAATCCTATCCAGGTTTTTGTGTTTTGAATTTTTTAACTTCTTTATCTCATTAGATGAGTGATCCTTTTAATGCATCCCGTTCGTTCCCTAATTTCCAAGAAACTGTTATTTTGAAGAGTGAAGGAAATAACCACTTCATCTAAGGGTCTTTCCAATTCTTACAAGCCTGCTGTTTCTATTTCCTCAGATATTGCCAGACATTGGGTTAACTTTTGGAAGACAAGTTAATGAGGCAAGAAACGGACAAAAAAATACATCAAAGATTCTGAATGATTTTAAGTTGAAGAAACCTTAAAGATCATTGAGTCTAATCCTCCAGTTTTGTTTTTTGGGACTTAGCCCCCAAGAGGGTAAAGTGCCCCAAATTTCTGAGAAATTCTATGCATGTGTTCTTTGTGTCCTGGAAGTTTGCATCGGAAGTTGATATTGAGATTTACTTAGAGCTCAATGGTTCTGTGATCTTGGCACTTATTAGAACGTAAGTGATAATAATTAAGTTATAGCAAATGATCATGGGTACATAAGAAAAAAAGAGTACAGATCATGGACTACCATTACGCTTAGATGAGGTTTTTCTGAGGATGTAAGTAAATGGCCTTAGTCAACCTTTGGATGAACCCATGGAAAAATGCATACCCCCCAAAGAAAGAATATAGAAGGATTTGTAATCTGCTGGATATTAGAAGTTAAATTTGTATTCCTTTCCTATTATATTAAATATAAATCTAAAATGACACTAACTCGCTATAGATTAATGTTCCTTTCACTAAATAAGCAGACTCTCGAGAACGCCTAGAAGAAAAAAGTCAAAAACCAAGTTACCTTACTTGTAAATGTCTCTAGTGAAAAAGTTTAAGGAACTCTTGGAAACCACTGGCTAAAATACATTTGAGATGGTATCGACGGCGTTCTATTTCCCATTGCCAGATTCAACTGGATGCATTGCCCAGATGGAGAAGCAGGATTGAAAAGTAGTGTGACACAATGAAGAATCTGATGGGTCTTGGGTCTTCTCGATGCACACGGTGTCTTCTCCCATTTTTACTACCCCTTGTCTTCGGGAACAGGTTCCAGAGTCTTCGGATCATACTGGACATCCCACCCCCCTTTTCTGCTGCTTATTCCCAAATTTCAAATGCATACCACTTGGATCCACCGTCACTGAACAGTGGAAAGGACAAAGGGTTTAAAACCAGATGGACCTTTGAAACTCAATTCCCCCAAACTCTGAGCTGCCCGGCTTGTGGGCACGAGCGACAAGGGGAAGGAGCGGGAGCGAGAGCGAGGCACGTACACAAGAGACATTACCCAGAAGCGGTCAGGACTTGGTGACATACCATGGTGACCGAAGAGCCGGCAAGCCCAGAGAATGCAGCTGTCACTGCAGGAAAGGGGACACCCGGGAGTCCTGGAGGTCAGTCCAAGACCAGGAGCAGTGACCTTCTAGAATGTGTTTTGAGCTGATCGGGGGTAGGTAGACAGGGAAGAGCCAAGTAAAGAAGTCCTGATGGGTGAGTGGGATACACTGAACACTAACGGAAGTCTGATCCTAAAGAGACGACTCTGCAATCACTCGGCCACACGGGCGTCCAACGCAGCTGTGGTCTCCTCAGTGGGACAGGAGCGTCTAGACTGGCTACAGGGGCCAATGGGCAGCTCTCCAACCTCCAGGAAACCTTCAAGAGTTCCCTGTGCCACCCACCAAGCCTAGCCCCAAACACACGCACACACACACGCACACACACATACTCCCCACCCCACTCTTTTGTTGAAGTCAATGGCCCTACGACACAAACTCACAGCAAAATGACACATTATTCCGATTCAAATGAGCAGAGTGAAAATGCTATGAAGTCACGTGGGCTTTGACTCGAGGTTATTCAATTGATGTCATTAAAACAGAGGAATGAGTCTTGGAATTATTCCCTCACGAGCTCTGCTGTCCGTCTGAAACAAGGAAGAACACTCACTTCTGTCCTCAGACCAACTTATTTGGGAGACACTGCATGGGTTCAAGAGAGCAAACACCACGATTTAACCTGCACGCAGGGCGGGGGAGAAAGCGCACATCCATGATGAGTGCCGTCCTGCCCTTCAACACAAGCCAGGCCTTGCCCCTTCCGGCTTCGGTAGTCACAGTAGCCACAGCACTGAGGACAGACCCCTCTCTCTGGCTCTGGCACCCAGCCCTGCATTAACATGCTAATATGTGACCATTATCTCTCTCTTTTTTTTTAAGATTTTCCTTATTTGTCAGAGAGGGAGGGAGAGCACAAGCAGGGGGAGCGGCAGGCAGAGGAAGAAGCAGACTCCCCGCCGAGCAAGAAGCCCAATAAGGGACTCGATCCCAGGACCCTGGGATCATGACCTGAGCCAAAGGCGGTGACTTAACCAACTTAGCCACCCAGGCGTCCCGTATGTGACCGTTATTTTGCACAAGCACCACTGTATATATCTTTTAAAATCTCTATCAACCACCACTGGAATGCAGGGAAATGACTGTTAGAAACGACCCCAATGCGGACTCACATCATTATTATTATTAGAAAACAGTACGCTGCTCGGGGGCTTTTCTATTCCCCCTCTTAGGGCTTTGGCAGGTGACTCATTCTCTCTGTGAACTTCAGTAACAAAAGAAGCTGATGTCTTCTGAAGCCTAAGCAAATCATGACTCTACTGGGCGCAGGGCGGCAGGGGGCGGGGGGAGGATGGAGGACCGCCAAGCTATCTTAGGTATATGGCCATTATGAGCATGGTTTTTGGTAAAAGGCATGAACTAGAGGTTAGAAAACCTTTTTTCAATTTGAGATTCTCTCCCCAACTCTGCACTCTTGAGTGAGTCCTTTGACCTCCCTGGGAATTAGTTTTATTTATACAATGCTGAGATACCTGAAATTATCCTGAAGATTTCTTCTTCTATGAATAATCCATGGTCAAAGATATTACTACCTGAGCAACTGCAAAACCCACAATTTCTATAATTATTTCAGAATCATTTTATGCTTTATTTGTCTTCTTTCTTCCTTATGTTCCAAGTATTAACAAGAATACTGGTATCGGTGGAGGGTAAGTTGAACTGTAAAAAGGTCAGATGATGGAAAAACAACACAGTTAAAGCTCTTAGAAGGAACTTACTAAAATAATGTCGGTGGTCCCGCTTTAAGTTATAAATTCAACGCATTCCAAATCAGACCTTCAGTTGTTACTTTGAAGACATTAATCAACTCTCAAAATTCATATGAAAAAGTTTCAAAGATACCTCAGTCCACCCTGAAAAAGAAGAGCAACAGGGAGGACTTAGGCAGCTAGATATTGATACGCTATAGCGCTACAATAACGCAACAGTGTGAGTGCAGTTAAGAAGAAACCAGGGGTGCCTGGGTGGCTCAGTGGGTTAAAGCCTCTGCCTTTGGCTCAGGTCATGATCTCAGGGTCCTGGGATCGAGCACCACATCGGGCTCTCTGCTCAGCGGGGAGCCTGCTTCCCCCCCTCTCTCTTCCTGCCTCTCTGCCTACTTGTGATCTCTCTCCTCTCTGTCAAATAAATAAATAAAATCTTTAAAAAAAAAAAAAAAGAAACCAACCATTGGAGCACAAAGGTGATACCAAGGAAACAATCACCATATGAAAAAGAACTGGATTCCTACCATATATATAGGAATTCCAGACGCATGAAGACCTAAATGTGAAAGATTAAACTATAAAATATAATAGATAATATAAGTTTTATGACAGAGGGAGAGACATTAATTTATTTCACAGAGCCTCCAAAGCCTTGATGAATTAACATTAAAGATTTTGTTCAAAAAAAAAAAAAGATTTTGATTCAGTAAAAGAACATGATGGACAAAGTTAATAGAATAAGGACAAGCGGAACACCTAGGTGGCTCAGTCAGTCGGTTAAGTGTCTGCCTTCGGCTCAGGTCATGATCCCAGCATCCTGGGATCAAGTCCCACATCAGGCTCCTTGCTCAGCGGGGAGCCTGCTTCTCCTTCTCCCTCTGCTGCCCCTTACCCTGCTTGTGCCCATTCCCGCTCTCTGACAAAGAAATAAAATCTTGAAAAAAAAAGGGGGGGGGGGTTGGGGAAGGGAGGGAGGGAGGAAAAGGACAGGCTAGGAGAATACTTGGAAAGTCTAAAACCAGTCAGGGACTATCAAATACACAAAGAACTCTGTAAATCAATAGGAAAAACACAAAACCTTCCAGTAGACAAATGTGCAAAGAATCTAAAGGGAGATCTTAGATCCACAAAAAAGAAAAATCCGAAAGACAGAAAGCCTATATAAAGAGATCACTGAATTCATCAGTAATCATAAAAACAAAGCAAGACACAAAAATATCATCTTACACCCACTGGACCAAAGTAAGAGAAAATTAGAAATTTTAATGCTGGGGCACCAGGGTGGCTCAGTCGGTGAAGCATCTGCCTTTGGCTCGGGTCACGATCCCAGGGTCCTGGAATCGAGTCCCAAATCAGGCTCCTTGCTCAGCAGGGAACCTGCTTCTCCCTCTGCCTCTGCCTCCTGCTCCCCCTGTTGTATTCGCTCTCTGTCTCTCACTCAAATAGATAAAATGTGAAAGAAAAAAGAAAAGAAAAGAGAAAGAGTAAGAAAGAAAAAGAGAGATAAAGAAAGAAAGAGAAAGAAAGCAAGAAAGAGAAAGGAAGAAAAGAAAAAAGGAGAAAGAGAAAGAAAAGAAAAAAGGAAGGAAGGGAGGGGAAAAAAAGAAAAGAAAAGGAGAAAAGGAAAGGAAAGGAAAGAAAAGAAGAGAAAAGAAAAGAAAGAAAGGAAAGAGAAAAGGAAACTTAATGCTAAGTATTGGTGGGGATGTGGGTATATAAACACTCACACTGCTGGGGGGTGGAGTCTGGATGGTCAATCAGTCTGGACAGACTCAGAGTAAAACTTGAGTAACTTGGTAAAACTACACTGCTAAGGGTTTCCCAGCAAATATATATAGACCCTAAGGCCAAGCAATTCCACTATCCATCCGGATCCCAAATAAAAAAATGCCCCTTGGTATTTTCCAGTGGTGGGATGGGAAATGACTGAGGCTTTTCCCAGCAGCCCCGATAGCGGTTAAATAAGATGGGACAGTGCAGGTGTCCATCACCGGGCGGGAATGTCACTGTATACCAGGCACAGTACCATCTAATGCACACCCCGACTCGGTGAGCTAGAGACACGCACAGCAATATTCATGGACTTCATACCACGCCCGGCAGAGAAATAAGGCAATAGGATATGTAACACGTTTACATAAATTAAAATACAGGCACGATAAATTCAAAATATGAAACGACGTCTATTTTGTAAAGAACACATGTGTCGGCCAGTACCTACACTTTGGAAATTAGCTTCTGGGAAGCAAAGAAGGGAGGGGGGGTACCGTCCCTCGCCAGCAGGCTCGCAGACACACCCCAGGGGGGGCCCAGGAGGATGTCCCTGTACACGTGTCTATCTGGATCAAACAAACGTTGAAGAAACCGACATGTTATTAACATCACGCCTCCTGTCGATATTGCTTCCTATTTTTGATGCTGATTTCTATCTGCTAGGTTGACTGCATAACCTACCAACGCTTTACGACATCCAATTTTAAGACACAATCGCTCTAGACGCCAATAAGAGCATTACAGAGAATCCCTGGGAGAACGGGTCCTTAAAAATGCAAGCTCAGAAAGCAGAACGGAGCAAAGGCCCCCCTCCTGGGCTGCCTTCTCCCAGACTCACATCCACTGGGAATTCCTGGGAGTCTGGGGCCCCTGCTCCTGGTCACGTGAGCCAGACCCACCCCGCACTTCCGGACTCTGAACTTTTCACCCCTGCGGCAGCCCGGCTCGCTGGCCCAAGGCCAAAACTAAAGCAGGAAATGACATGCCACTTGCCGAAGCAGAAAGGGATACTTAACAACAGAAAGGAACGTTTTTAAACCGTCCTTAAACGCATCTGAATAATATGGGGATATAAGAAACTAGGGGCCCCCTCTTGGAAATCTCCAGTTGGAGCCCAGGAAAAGGGTGGAAATGCTGAGGACCAAGAAAATAGAGACAGAAAACTGGGAGAGGGAGAGGCAGCAACAGACTCCAGGAGGGCAGAGGCTAAGGGGATATGGAGGTGCAGCAGCGCCCAGCAGGGCCCGGGGCTCAATGAGAAGCTAAATGCAAACAAGAACTTCTGTCCCAGCCCAACTGAAAATCCTCTTTCGAGGGGAGATTTAGTTCCTTATCCCAGAGGGCTTACCAGAAAACACCTTCATTGGGCCAATACTGCAAATAGTCATTTGGAACTACGAACTATTTAGACTACTTAAACAGGGTTAGAGAGTTCTGGGTTAGAAGAGGCAAAAATATATAGATACACACGATTAAGGGGCGCCTGGGGGGCTCAGTGGGTTAAGCGACTGTCTTCAGCTCAGGTCATGATCCCGGGGTCCTGGGATCGAGCCCCACATGGGGCTCCCTGCTCAGCGGGGAGGCTGCTTCCCCCTCTCCTTCTGCCTCACCTCCTACTTGTGCTCTCGCGCTCTAACAAACAAAATTTTTTAAAAAAATACAATTGAGATCAGGAGAGAAAACTTTGCTTCCACTTGGAAGCAATGACAAGCAGAGGAGAACACAGAGACTTAGAAAGAACACTATTTCCAGACACCCCCTCCGCAACCGTGGAAATGCTTCCCGGGGAGCACTTTGCGCAGGAGTACCCAGGAATCGGCTGTGTGAGCTTGGGTTTCGAGGAACCATCTGCGGAGAACTGTAATCAACGTCTCAGGCAACAGAATTAAGTAATTAAGAGGCTTTATTAAAACAAAACAAAAACCTAAAAATAACTAAGTTCCATATACTCCATATAACAAAACAGTCCTGGAGAAGAAAGAGCTCCCTCAAGGAGAGGAAGGATTTCTGGTCGACCAGGCAGACGAAGGTAGAGCGGAGCTAGAAGGGCAGGTAAGGGGGAAGAGACCAGGACGGGTGCAGTACCAAGAGAGGGACACAGAGGAACCACAGAGCTGTTTTAGTGTATTTACTAGTATCCGGTCCTCAAGTCCTGCACATTCGCCAAGAGCCAAAGGGCACACACCACATTAAAGATAACGACAAGCTACTTCGGGTTCTGACAAAAATACAGTAAGAGAACAGTAATCCTGAGAACTATCATTTATTCAAAAAACTCTTTGCATACACAGTGGCTAATCCGGAGAACAATTCTGTGAGGTCAATGATAACCCCTTTTATGGAAGAAGGAACAGAGGAGCACAGGCATTAAGCAAAGTCCTCGAGGTCACACGGGAAGATGTGGCAAAGCCAACATTTATCCAAAGGCTAAATTCTTACTTCAGAATGTTTTTTCATGAAGGGTACTGACTCTCAAAAGTGTACTTCAGTGAAGGTCATGTAACGGAGCATTAAAAAAGACTAGAATGGGTTAAGCTACGTAACAGTAAACTTACCAGTGTCAATTACCAAGTTTTCATGATTTTTCTATGGCTAGTGAAGATATGATCACTGGGGAAGGTGAGTTAAAGATACATGGGAGGGATGCCTGGGTGGCTCAGTGGGTTAAAGCCTCTGCCTTCAGCTCAGGTCATGATCCCAGGGTCCTGGGATCGAGCCCCGCATCGGGCTCTCCGCTCAGCAGGGAGCCTGCTTCCCCCTCTCTCTCTGCCTGCCTCTCTGCCTACTTGTGATCTCTCTGTCAAAAAAATAAATAAAATCTTTAAAAAAAAAAAAAAAAAGAAAGATATATGGGAATTCTATTACCTTTGCACCTTCCTGCAACCTAAAATTATTTTCAATAAATTTTATTTCAATACATCTTACTGAAAATAATGGGAATAAACTTTTCAGAAGGTTATCTCACCTCTTTCTGCTTTGGATATACATAAATCCACTATAGCAATAGATTTATACATGGTATATTTGAGATATACATAGATATACTTGAGATATGTCTATATACATCTCTCATTTCACATATAAGTATATATTTAAGATACACACTGGAGATAAATACAAATTTCTTTTGGAAATAAATTCATATACCTATATTTGTGTACATATATACATATTTTTTTTCAAAAGCCAATATTCAGTTATCTATAGTGACATATAAAAATCACAAGAAATAAAACACTGGATTCCTCTTACTCCCATTTGATATTATTAAACTTCCATTAAATAACATATTAATTACCACCTGGAGGTATACTAGTTCATCTGTACAAGTCTATGTGCTCCCACTCTCAATTTTCATTGTTTTTCTTTGTCTTCCATGTTTACGGACAGAAACCTGGGAAATGGGGGCACCAGGGTGGTTCAGTCAGTTAGTGTCTGCCTTGGGCCCAAGTCATAATCCCAGGGTCCCACCCAGTGAGAAGTCTCCCTCTCGCTCTCCCCCTGACCCTCCCCTCCGCCTGGCCTCCCACTCTGGTGTGCTCTCTCTCTCTCTCTCTCAAATAAATAAATTTTTAAAAATGAAATAAACACACACAAAAAAGAAACCCGGGAAATGGAACTACCCTTCATATCTAAATTAAACATCATAAGAATAAAATGCTTAGTTGACAATTTAAAAGATGGTTTGATAATAAAATTTACTTTTTCTAAGAATGATTCAGCCACTTTCTTCCTCAGTGAATAAGGTGATTCTGAAACAGCTACCTTTTTTTTTTCACTGCTTTCCATGTGTCATTAAATTCTTTGACCACCACAAAAACACTACAAAGTAAAACTGAACATACCCATTTTACACAGGAGAGAAGCTAGACTAGATGGACCCACGTGCAAAAGTCATGCAACTATTCTTGGCAAAATGAGAATTCAAACTCGGATACACGGGGCTCCAAAGATAAACACCTTCCACCCCCCCTCCACGTTCTTATTTCTATGTTGAAAAGGTTTCTACTCCATTATTTACCTACGAAGCCTTAATAGTAAAATACCCATTCCAAGCACAGTCACATGCTCAAAGAGAAGAAGAAAAAAAAAAATCTCAATTTTCATTCCTGGCTCTTCTTTGAAGTTAAGGTTTGTTACTGAAGCTGAAGAAAATCTTAGAAGTATGAAAGAAATCCAAGTGGTATTCCAAGTAACAATATGTGAGCGCCTGGGTGGGAAACTTGAGAAGATCATCTGCCAAACTCATTTTGGCCTCATTTGATACTATCTCACTGATCTGGGTCCAACTTACATTTGTTTCTCTCTTGGTCCCTCCCCCATTTCCTCTTCATTCCAGAAGCATACAAAAATCATAGCGAAGAAGCAGGATAGAGTTTCCAGCACACCAAGGGCACCAGCAAGCAAGGGAATGGCGGTCTCCTCCAAGAATAACCTTATTTCAACTAAGAAAAACCTAAGACACTAGAAACAAATCCTTAGAGGATCATAAATAATAACCGGAAACAAAATTATCTAAATATTGATTATAAAGGCAAGTAGGTTTCTGGAAGAGAAATGCTCAAAAGAACTAATTAAATATGGCTTTTAATCTGTACTCATGCACAGGGCATTGTAATTTACTATGAGTCAACCTCAAGCGGGATGTACTTTTTAATTCAAACTTATTTTTTTAAGTCTTTAATTATGTTGAATTCCACTTCCAGCTTTTGTTCCCCAGCACTGATCTGTATCTCCTCGACTCTGATGCTAATGAACTTCAGGATCCTGATACTTGAAACTGAGTGCCATCGAAACGAGGCACTGGTTGTGAAGGTCCTCAAATTTCATGGCACTGTGGTGACTTCCAACTACCTTCGGAATTTTTTTAGACTATCTATGAAACCGGTAGGATTTTGTCAAAAGGAACAGTCAGCTCTCCATCAGCGACGCTTTCCAAAAAGATCAGAGTAAAAATGGCTCGTTGGTTTAGATTGTTAAAGTCATCTATGTGTTTTTTCCTTACAGTGGGATGATAAGGTAACCTCTAGGTCGTCCCTTCCAACTTCTTGGTAAAATTAAGGGACTGTAATTCATTAGTACAACAGGAAAAGAAAATAACATAACATCCCAGAAAACCCTACAGGCTAAGAAGCCTTGTCTTTTCCCCTAGACAACTAAGCATCAGCTAACAAAAACACCAATGCCTATTTCCTTTCTAATGTTCAGCAGCTCAGGTAATAATGATGTCAAGTCTAGTCTGCCAGTCTCCTACCCCTCCCCCTTCTCCTTAAAAAGATAAGAGGAAATAGCTGTCAGGCACTGGGTTAATCCGAGGAGATATACAGGAAATGATATTCTAGTACCCTCCCTAACACATTCACACTCCAATGGAGTAGATAAAGGTAAGACTTATAATTCGGTGTGATGAGGAGTGGTCCAAGGATAAGTACAGGGTGCTATCTACGGAAAGAGAGAGGAGGAAAGGTTAAAACCATCCAAAGAGGGGAAGCTTTGAGGCATTCCGGAGAGGTCCCCCAGAGAAAATGACCTCTGCAAGAGACTGTGAGATAAAGAACCACTTTGCATCCAGTAGGAAAGCCCTAATGAAAAAGATGGTCAATAGCAAGTGTTGGGGAGGATGAGGAAATCTTGCAACCCTCAGAGGATCCCTGGCGGGAATGGAGTGACCAGGCCACTGGGGAAAAAAGACAAGTCCTCAAAATGCTCAGCATAGAATTATTCTTTCACCCAGTACTGTCCGCTCCTAGATTTATACCCGAGAGAAGGGAAAAGCTATGTCCCCACAAAAGCTTGCACACAAATGTTCACGGCAGCATTCTGCCACCAAAACAGCCAAAGCGTGCAACCATCCAAATGTCGACCCACTGATGAAGGGGGAACCAAAGTATGGCACGGTCCAAAATGTAGTATCATTCAGCTGCCAGAAGGTATTGGTATATGCGGAAAAACCTAAGAGCATGAACCAACCTTGAAAACACGATGCCTAGCAAACAAAGCCAAGTACAAAAAGTCACAGAGGGTAGGGTGCCACTTACAGGAAACGACCGTGCCATGGAAATTCAGAGACCCAAAGCAGATTCATGGTCTCCGAGGGCTGAGGGGAGAGAGGAACAGGGGAGGAAGCACCAATGGGACGGGCTGCTTCTCTGTGGTGATGAAAACATTCTGGAGTGAGACCCTGGTGATAGCCTCGCAACTTTGTGAACAGAGTAAAAGCTACCAAATATCACTTTGGGGCGTATGAATCCATCTCAATGAGAAATGAGTGAGCAGGTAGTAACAGAAGGGTCTGGAAGAAGAGACAGGGAAGAGTGGCAAGAAGGGCAGATAAAGAGAAGGGGACGCGACCCGAAAGCATAGAGGGGAGCGTGGCTGAGTGCGTGGGCGAGGGGACAGGGAGCTCACGTCTAAAGCTTCCCTTAAGGGACATGAGCAAGCGGTCAGGGCAAGAAGTTTGAAGGAGGTTAAGAACCACGTCTACAGAGAAGAGGAGAAAGTGAGGACCGGAAAATAAGACAGTTATTCGAAGTTTTCCACACTTGGTTTTAAAAAAAAAAAAAAAAAAATCAGCTTCTATGTTCAACACTATAAAACAATTTACTTAGACACAAAACGAACAGGGAGTCTCAGAGGGGGATTTCTCCTCTGTCAAACCTGTGGGGTCCTTGGGTTGGAGTGTGAGGGGCCCTAGCTCACTTCATGTTGCTTTTCTACATCAATGTTTACATCATTTCCAAGGCTTTCCTCTGAAGTCCGTCAACTCGTGAACTCCTGCGGTAACTAGCTTCTTCATTTATGTGTAGTTTCTTCCTATTTTGATATTATTTCAACAACTAGGCAGTGGAGACTTCAGAAAGTCATGTGACGAGGACCTTCATGAAACTTTTCTAAACTTAAGGGAAAACAAATTTTTCTCCTTATTTGTTCTATCTTTTTTTTTTTTAAAGATTTTTATTTATTTGACACAGAGAGAGAAAGAGATCACAAGCAGGCAGAGAGGCAGACAGAGAGGAGGAAGCAGGCTCCCTGCTGAGCAGAGAGCCCGACACGGGGCTTGATCCCAGGACCCTGAGATCATGACCTAAGCCGAAGGCAGAGGCTTTAACCCACTGAGCCACCCAGGTGCCCTTATTTGTTCTATTTTTAAAAAACTTTCTTTTTCATAATTTTTTTTTAAAGGTTTTATTTATTTGTCAGAGAGGGAGAGAGAGAGAGAGAGAGAGAGCACAAGCAAGCACAGAGGCAGAGGGAGAACCAGGCTCCCTGCTGAACAAGGAGCCTGACATGGGACTCGATCCCAGGACCCTGGGACCATGACCTGAGCCGAAGGCAGCTGCTTAACCAACTGAGCCACCCAGGCGTCCCTTTCATAATTTTTAACATTAAGAAATCAGAATTTCATTTGACGTGTTCTAGATCTCAAAACATAATTCGTTCCCATGCTTCAGTAACTAGGAACTGCTCTTTAAATAAATTGAAATCGCTTTTACTTTCAGCTGGTAATACAGACAAGTCAGACATTCAAGATTTTGTCAAGAACTTACAAATCAAGACCTGGATCTCCATGGGAAAAGGAAAACAGAGTACCTCTACCAAATGATTTTACTTATGGACAAAAGCCAACGATTAGAATTCTATGTGAAAGGTGTGATACGGTTACTAGGAAATCACGTAAACACAGGAGTCCTCAAAAGCATTAACGCCTGATTCCTACTAAAAAAAAAATCTATATAACTATAAACTATAATGCTAAACTACTCGAAAAAAACTATATACTAGTTAACCATTTTGTGAATGCTTCTCACACAAGGGCTTTCACAGGTAACCTCATCTGTTTCTTACCTCAATACTATTTTACAAAGACGATGGAGGGGCCAGTAAAGAGCAGGTCAGGAGTTGAACCCCGGGACCCCATCTCCTGGTTCTGAGTTCTCAAACAACTCCCATAATGCCTTGACATCCATCCATCCAGATGCTCTATTCCATGAAATACTTTTTTTTTTTTTTTGGACAAAGAGAGAGAGAGAGAGATCACAAGTAGGCAGAGAGGCAGGCAGGGAGAAGGGGAAGTAGGCTCCCCACTGAGCAGAGAGCCCGATGCGGGGCTCAATCCCAGGACCCCGAGATCATGACCTGAGCCGAAGGCAGAGGCTTAACCCACTGAGCCACCCAGGTGCCCCTTCCATGAAATACTCTTAAAGTTTACATGCCTAGAGCAATTCTAGGGGATTTACACCTAATTGCTAATGTTTCTCAAAATATATAAATGTGACCCCAAATTCAAAATACTACAGTCAGGATGACATACGGAAGAGATCAAGTCTGCGGAAGGGAACCTGGGTTTCTTAATCAGAGCTACAACAAATGAGCTACACGTAGAGTTCTTTCCTCAAGCTCTCCCATGCCCGAGTTTGCAAAACTGGTTGACCAAATGCGCTTACAGTTCTATAATCCCATACCAATGAGGAAAGAAAACATACATTCTGTAAAGCCCCTCACCTCTTCCACTACCAATGCATTTCCCTCCTCTGATTAGTCCCTTCATTACCCATTCCTCTAGGTGTGGGTCAAAATCTGTGTCCCCCCCCTCACTCTTCCCATTGGATTCATCTTTCATTTTATACTTCGGCAATGCCGGTTTATCATGGATAATTCAGCATTTACTACAATTTGACTGGTGTCTTCAAATCCTTTTAGCAAAGGAGCAGAGTACAAAAGAGAAATGCATAATGCTCCATGCTAAATACCATATGTGATAGGTCATGAGTTTGACTAGAAGCCCTTTGGGGGCAGGGAGTCCTCGGGGGCCAGGGACAGGGGGCAGAATGCGGAGTACCTCAAGGGCGACCCTGACCGGCAGTACACTGCCTTCCCTTCAGGGACAGTCCCTGTTTGCTAGCTCCTTCTGGTGCATAAATTTACTTACATTTGCAAATATGTAAACATGTTCAGATTCAATGTGAACTCGAAACAAGACCTGGAGCCATTAGGTTTCCTAGGTATTTCTGCCAAAGTAAACGTTTTTCTTTGGGTCCTGATCCTGATTGTCCAGTCTTTTCTCTTTATGGTTTGCTTTGAACCCGTCTCCATTTCCGCTGTTCTTCCTAAACATTTTAAAGGCGTGACTTCCCCCTTATAAAACAGTAAAGGAATCCCAAGGTGTGCTTAAGGGTAGATGTCCCTACTCTTAAGCTTTGGGGATAAGAGAAGCACCATGAAAGACCAGTACCTAGGGGTGACGTCCGAAATCGATGGTATTTCTGGTCTTTGGATCATCGGAGCGTCAGGAGGGATCGAATTTCCAGCAAACAAATAAAATTTCTTTTAACCAGCTTCTCTAGTCTGTATGCAAATGAGATATTGCGATAACAGCAGGACTAGCAGTCCTCACAAAAACTCCACGACGTATGTACAATTAGCAATTATTTTATCAACGAAATTAAAAAACAGTCTTACTCATCCGCTCCCTGTCACACATCTAGTAAGCAGCAAAAGGAGGATCCGACGCCGGAACACCGACTCATAGTCCCCATAATCGAAAAGCCTCACCATCATTATGACATTCACAATACTGACCCTAGGACACTCGAAGGTTCTGACCCAAGTTTGAGTTAATTTGTACAGCTCCACAAGCCATACCTCACGTCCAGCTTGTCCTGATTTCACGAAACTATATTCTCTTCTACACAGTTTCACAAAATCCCAAAACTAAAAATCCCATTCAATGACCGTATCTTGTAAGTTTCTTATACAAATAAAGAGACTGAAAACAGAATCCAGAAAGTATGTTTTATTTTCGTACAATAAAGTAAAAACTAAAAGCTACACATTCCTGTACTAATAACTTTTCATTTTATTTCAGAAGAATTCCAAGCATGCAGAAAAGCTGGATGAACTATTCACAGAACCGCCATATTCCCATCACCCAGAGACCCCATTTAAGTTGGACCAACTGCCCCAATAATGTTCTTTCTGGTCAAAAAAAAAAAGCTTCCAAGGTCACACTTTGTACTTGGAAACGAGACAAAGGACAATCTTCATCTTAAGCAGTACTCAGTACTTCCTTGACCTTCATTACCAAAGATTGCTGGTTAATTATTTTGTAGAAAGCCCCGAACTGGAATTACTAAGGTTCTTTCATGAGAAGATTCAAGATTAGAGTCTGGGGAATTCTCAGTGTGTTCCATCAAATCACACACGGTGTTAGTTGGTCCCATCAACAGTGATGATAACTCTGCGCACTCGAGGAAGGTCAACTCTCTAAGTTTCTCCAGTAGAGTTACTGTGTTACCCTTTGTAATTAAAAAGGCTTTGTGGACAGATGCTTTGAGATGATATAAACATGCTGGTCCTCATCCAGCTCTTGTTCATGAGACTTAGCACCCACTGATGTTTCTTACCTGAATCCATATCCCAAAGACTGCCAAAAATATCATCTTTCCAGAACCCATGTTCTGTGACAGCTTCCTGGTTTAAGGAAAGACTTTCTCCCCTTTCTGCACCAATTGATGCATTGATTTATACGAGTATGGCCCCATGGACTCCTGACTGGTTTTGTGGGGTATTGTCTCCAGTATTATTCTTTTTTTTTTTTTTTTAAGATTTTATTTATTTGACAGAGAGAAACACAGCGAGAGAGGGAACACAAGCAGAGGGAACGGTAGCGGGAGAAGCAGGCTTCCTGCAGAGCGGGGAGCCCGATGCAGGGCTCGATCCCAGGACCCTGGGATCTGACCTGGGCCGAAGGCAGACGCTTAACGACTGAGCCACCCAGGCGCCCTCCAGTATTATTCTGATGCCTGTTTTGTCCCAGGTCTGAATAAGGAATCTCTTTGCCAGCTGTTGTGTTCTTCTGGCGTCTTACCCTCATTCTTGGAGAACGCGTCTATTTTCTGGCACAAGATATTCAAAGCTCACTTTGCACATTCCCTGCCTCAGCCCGAAAACCAGACTTTTTTTTTTTTAAAGACTCATGGTTCCTTTTAGCAAAGACTGGGGTCTCAAAACCAAGATCTGTATGAGAAAAGAGCTCCTATTCTCTGGGTTATCACCGCATCCTGGCCTGTCCAATAAGAAAGTTAGGAGACAGGCGCGCTGTGCATGGATGTGCATGTACACATTCGCGTAAATGCAAATACTTTAACCTTTATGTTCGTTTCTACACTGAAATTCCTATATGTAATTTCTACCTATTGAAATCCATGAGTTCACACCAATACTCAAATTTCACGGCACGGTGTTCATTCTGGCATTGTATCTGTAACTATCTTCTGACAGTGAGAGGTCTGGCTCCCATTACCTTCGAAAGATTTGCTTATTGGCCTCCCTGGGACTCCATGCGTGGACCTGCCTAATGGCTTCTGGACTGAATTAAGGAAGGAAGGAAGGAGTAAAGGAAGCCAGCAAGCAAAGAAGGCTGGCAATACTAAATTTCCGAGACTTGATCATCTCTTTACGAAACACGTGATCCAGGCCCCACGACCAAATATATCAACACAACACCCCATTCCCTACCCACAGGAGAGAACAGAGCTGTTTTCCAGTGGATTCTTGTCGGTCTTCCATTGTGCATAAGACACGCAACTGTGCATATGTTTACAACAAAAAGAACTGATGAGTTTAAATATCATTGAGCAATAAAAATTCCAAAAACCAAGTGTCACTAATTTTCTAAAACAGATACAAGCGATTCTAGCATTTCCTCCTTGACCACCGCATCCCACTTATAGTAAAAGGTAGGGGAGAGAGGACCCAGAAAGCTCACAGAGCTTGCCCAAAGTCACAGAGCTGATTAGAAGCAAAGCACAATCCAACCCTTAGGGTCCCGACCTGGCACATCACTACACCACGGTCCCTCTGAAAACGTTTTCCCAGTAACTAGCATACAATTTTAACGTATCTCTAAGAAGTGTGAGGTGCTGTAAGCCGTCGTGAGAAAAATTTATGCCCACAGATGTAGCTAGCCTCTCTTTTAAATAACTAGAGGAGAACAATCTCTTCCATGGGAACATTAATAAAACACTTACTCAAATGTTGAGCTATAAACATAGTTCACATAACCAAACACAGTTCCTTATTTTAGTATTCTGCCCCCGTTCCAAGTTGTCATAACTAGCATCCATCAGCACAGGGCCACCGATGGGAAGAAATGCAGAACGGGGATAATAAGACCACCTACCTCATACGCATTCTGGGAGGATTAAGACAGTGCTTGTGAAAATATTATGCAAATGGGGCTACACTGCACAGTTTTAAGTGGCTCTTTCCCCCCCCTTGATGTAAATACAGCGTTTCTGTCAAAAGGCTGATTGGGCCAACTTTCTGCAACACGATGTCAGCTCAGGCAATAAGCACACCAACCAGGTCACTCTGGCTTTGGCGTCCGGGTGTCTCTATTGCGTATCTGTCAAACGGAGAGGAGGGCACCTCTTTGAGAGTTGGGATGGGATGGGATGCAAGCTACACAGGGAAACAGCATCCAAGGCTCAGTGAGTGGCAGCTCCCCGCTCCTCACCGCCCTGTCATAGCACCAACATCATCTCTGTCACCGAACTTAGTACTTCCAAACCGTGACGTTGTCTGCGACACATACCACCGGCGGGAAATGAAAACCGATTAAACAATGTGCTGTGATGGTAAATAAAACCGAGCTCTTTGCATAGATACAAGTGAACGTGTAGGCGATGCCTAAGTCCTTGCACTGTTTTTCCAGATCTGGCCTCGCCCAGTCCTTAAGGACATGCCAGTTGCTAGTGTTCCTTCCGTCAGAACATTGGACGGAGTCAAGTATCCCCAAATATCCTGGGTCTGAACGTGTCGTTTACCTTATGAGGTGTGACACTCTTGATGTTTAATGAAGGATGAAATTTCAGACTGAGATACTAACCTTAAAGAAATGAGTCGGTTTCAAGGCAATGTGGGAAAGAAGATAAAACCCTTAAAAGATTTAAAATAGATTAGGAACGAAAACAGTCTTCAGGCAGGCCAAAATGGTGGCTCTCTGCTTTTAACACACGATTTTGGGCAAACTCAACTATGCTTTATTACTTAAAGCTTAGCTCTTTATTTTTTTTTAACTGCTTCTATCTTTTCTAGAAAAAAAATGTCTAATGTTCAATGAAATACCAGGTGCACTGTGTCTTTCACCCTTATTTTACACACACACACACACACACACACACACACACACACGAGACACCGTGGCTTATGGGCTTCAGTCTAGCCTGTCAAGCAAGAATTAAAATCTCTTTAAAAAGCAGCTTTGCATGGTTCATGTGTCAGGCTGACATGAGCTGGATCAGCTTACAGAAGGGGCCAGAGATAAGGCATGCAAAGGAGTTAGAGGAAACAGCCCCCAGAAAAATCCTTGACTTCTTTACTCATCTACCCTACCTTCACTCCCTCCCTCCCTCTCCTTTATAAGAACTGGTGCAAAACGGAGTACAGAGTGATTGCTTCCCCTTTATTAACAACACGGCACTGGATGCTAAAATGTAGCCATCAAGAACAAATACCTACCTCCTCCTCCTCGAGATCTCTTTAGTTTCCTTTAAGAATCTTGAAACAAAACCACAGCGGTTTAAAGCCCACTCTCAGACCTTTGATTTCATTAGGTCCAAATGCACAAAGCCTGTGGAGCGAGAACTGTTTGGTTTATTTTACAAGAATGCATCAAATATTAGCTGAAAATTGGTTGTAAATGGGGCTACTTAAGCCTCCATGGAAAGGAATTGCAGGGGCTTGGGATTAAAATTGCAGGAAGCCAAAAAGAAAATTGAGGACGGAAATGATGACTGATGGGCTTGGTGCTATTATCTCCCAGAAAGCAAAGGACATGGAGGCTTTGAAAAAAAAAAAAAAAAAATTACATAGGTGACCTTGAGCCCAAGTCCAGACTGAGAAGTCAGCTGGGTGTGTAGCTTCCTGCAGGGATGGCAGTCCCGCAAGCAGAATTCTTCATTTCCAAATGGGTGATGAAGATACTTCAGATAAACAGTTTTGATTTCCTTTTGGCAGGCGGGGTATGAACCACATCTCTGGGAGAATAAATGTCGGACAGCCCCCGCACAGTGCTCCATCTTCAGGAGCTGTGGTTTGAAGCTCTTAAGTGGTCCTAGAGGATTTTATGACTTTGGGACGTAGGAGATCGGAGATTAAAAATGGACTCTGTCGACGAAATCACGGCACGGGTTTCCTATCTCCGTCCTCTGTCACTGCACACAGAATGGGAGCCCCGAAGCCATCAAGGAGACTCAGTCTAAACTTCGTGAACCTGCTTCAGAATGACAACTAGGAGCGCAGCCTGGATCCCCGGGGAATTTAACTGCCACCAAGTCTCAGTCTACACCCGATGTTTCAAAAGGTGGATTGTTGCTGACACAGTCCTGGTGAATACCAAGACCCCTCCATTGATCTTAAAAATTAAGATAATTCAGAGGACTCCAAAGAGATTCTTCCTACGTAGGTCACAGTGATCATCAGCATTTACGGTTACCAATTAAAATTCTTAGGTGCGTGATATTTATTCATTCATGAACACACGACCTAAAAACCCATTACTATGAACAACCTCAGCGGTAAGTTTTCACCAACAATTGGATTTTCCCAAAACTGGAGTGAAAACAGTGGCCATGTGGCATCGCTCAGAATTTGCCCGCGTCTGCCTTCCCGGACACAGCTGGACTGCCCCGTCTGTTGGGACATCTTATTTTGCTTGAAATACATCAAGAAAACCCATGCTCACCCAGATACATATTTGGGGACGTATTTGGGGACGTATTTGGGTACGCTCCCTCTAGATGTGGACGGAGAACGTAATGTCCTCCTGAGATGAATTTGGATACTCTTTCCCTGATACGACACCAAAAGTCAACGGCAGGTACTTTCCAGAGGAATCTGGACCCCCAACGGTGAACTTTCCATAGTCTCCTACATTAAAATCCATTGAGTTCTTCAGCACTTCATTTTCATACCCATGCAAAACTGCCACACCGATCATGCACCACACAGAAAACACTGAGTCTCTGAGTTACGCAGAGGTTCTAAATGGAACGGAAACCTTCACCGTCCACCACGAAAGAGCATGAAAAAGGCAAATGATGTGTTTATATTACTACGAAAATAGATTTGACCTTGAAGGCCCACCAAAAAGAGAGCAGGGACCCCAGGAATCTGTGAACCAACATTTGAGAGTTGCCGCTTTAGGCTTATCGTGTCTCCTAACAACAGGAGCCAAATAATGTGTCTTAAAAAAAAAAAAAATATCCCAGTTGACCTTCAACCAGGAATTAGTCAAAGAACCCAAAATGCAAGAGTACTATATGGTTTCCAGTATATATGTAAGGAAAAAAATGGATGAACTGTTTATATAGAAGTCCGCTTTAATTGAAAAAAAAAAAAAAAAAACTTTAATTTGCAAGTATATTTTTAGTGAACACCTCCTGAAATTCAGATTTCAAATTCAAAGTCTTTAACAATTTTTCATTCAATGGAACACAGTGAATAGCTAAGGAAAACTGAGTTCCAGCCATCCACAGGCTGTGGTTGCAGTGCAATTGGATACTCTCCTTAAGGAGAAAAATAAGGTTTTCTCCTCATCCTTTAAGGATCAACATTCTGGACAAAGCTGAGCAAGAACCAACACTTCGACGGGAATATCCGTGTGTTTGCATGGGTGCAGGTGGAGAGGTCCCTGACGTTCTCACTGAGCTACGTCACAGGTGCAAAAATGCTTTCACTGTTCTTTATCTGAGCGCAGAAGACAAGAGCAAGGTACAGGGAGGAGATTCGCAAGGCTAACTTGACCACTGCACCAGGATTCCACAAGGTGCAATCCTTGGGATTATGTAGGATATGGGTTGTTTTATTTTCTTACGGTCCTGCTTCGCAAGAAAAAGTGGGCCTTCTTGGCGAACAAAAATGACTGTTTGTGCAGAATTGATTATCTGTTCGAGGCACCTTACGCCCCCGAACTATAAAAAATTGCAGGTGGCTTTGGCTACAAGAGATGCCATCAATCCTCCTCAACTATTGACACATTTTTATGTACTGTAGTCTCAGATCACTCACTAAGGTTACCTATTCATCCATGAAATCTAAAATTTGGAGCCCCACCTAAGGGAAAAGAAGGGATTTCAACTGAAAAGTCTTCTCCCCCTAGTCTTAGAACGACATCACACTTTAAAGCGAGGGGAGAGGGAAAGGCTCCTTTCCCGTGAGCTCGCCATCCCGGGCTGGCGCTGGTGTGCCCAGCTACCAACCCTGCCCCAGTGATAAGTCGGGGAGCTAGAAATCCCAGGGATTGGGAAAAGCTACTTAAATTCTGCACGGCTTTGATTTACAACTGGCCACGACCTAATAAAAATTACAGCGAATATTTATTTTTCTTCAACGGGGTGCTTGTCACTGGACAAATTGTAGATAACATTAATTCCGGTCTGGTCCCAGGAGCTTAAATGTTACTAAGCTCCTGTTAACCTTCCTGCATCATGAGAGACAGCCAAATAACGAAACAGCTGAGAGTGAAATCTCCTTTTGAAGAGATGGCTAAAAAAACACCGCATTTATGGCTTCCGCGATTTCCATACCCCAAGAAGAACCCGCTGGGAAGGCTCCCCTGTGGGCTACTGACCGCAGGGGCATAATTTCCAAGCACTTAATGCTGGATTTGAGATGAGGCAGCAAGCTGTCTTATTGGCATTTCTTTCCTAATATAAAAACTCTCCATCTCAATCTCAGTTGGTGAATCTTGTTACTCCTCTCTTCTCTCTTAAACTCCAAGCTCCGTGCAACCCCACTTCTGTCTGCTTTCCAAGACTGGCAGCCACTCCCTAGGACTCTAGGAGTCCTACTCAACCCTATGAAGCAAGTCCTTCCCTACAGTGTCTCCTTTCTCTCCTTCTACCCATCGTTTGGGCATCGGAGGGTCCGTCCCAGCCTTTATCAAGCAGAACTTGATACGCGCAAAAACTTTGACAAGGGGTAAACTCCATGGTCAAAAGAAAAGAAGACCTCACGGAGACACGTCGGTGACATTACGGAATACAGACACAATGTCGTATATTACGGTGAAAGACAGAAAGGAGGAACCTCACTGGACAATGAAGCCAAGCTCAGCCGACTTCCGTTGCTGTGAGTCTGATTCACTTATACCCACTTCTGGCACCAACACGGTGACTCGCCGTTCATTTGTTCTTAGATTCAGCACGTTACGTATGCCAGACTCAGTATGAGAGAATGGCAATAAAACCCTAAAATCACAGCCCCTACACCCAAAAGCCTCCCAGTAGTGCTAGGCTCTCTCTGTTCCAAAAAAAAAAAACGTGTTTTTTTTTCTCCTTAAGGCAAAAAATCAATGGAAGTTTGGAGAAGGCACAAGGAAAGGAAGGATAAAGGGAAGAAGGGAA
>CM053608.1:120492444-120536692 GCA_028646535.1 Procyon lotor | reverse complement strand
ATATTTTATTTATTTGACAGAGAGAAACACAGCAAGAGAGGGAACACAAGCAGAGGGAGTGGTAGCGGGAGAAAGGATTTGTTTACTTTTGTGCATGGACATTATAAAGGAAAATGTTAGCTAGCGAGGAAAAGCAATGCTTCATTTCCTTACCCCCAGTAGCTGTGCTTCTAGAACGCTGAGGAAAGCATACGAGAGACAAAAAAACAAAAACAACACATGAGGCACAACAGGCCCCCCAGCATTGTTGATAATGATAAAGAAGGAATGCTCGAGAAGAAGAGGTAAATTGTGGCAGACCTCACGAGTACACCAAGGACACCATAAAAGGTCTTGCAAAGATTCAATCATCTCTGCAAACTGACCATTAAAAGGAAAGACCGAAGACAAGCCAGATGGAAATGGGCCAAAATCTCTGCAGTATTTAAGTAGCCAGGTTTCCTGTGACTTTGCTTTAAAAGATGTGTTCTACTTAGACTAGGAGAACGCCAAAAGAGTTTGCAGCAGCAGAATGCTTTGATCTTTTCTCCATACAGCTGGGGGGGTGGGTGGGAAACTGCCTCCGTCTCACTCAATAACAAATGCGGAAAATCCCCTGGACGAGAGAGGGGAGGTCACTTGGTAAGTACCCGCCGACCTAACCACACACACTTCTGTCTCTACAGCCTTCACATCCTAAGACGGACGACTTTGTTCTTTAAAAGGTAGATGAACGGAGGGAGTGATGTAAGCCCAGGAATTCTACGGAACATAGTCTGGAGCGTCTCTGGCTTTTGCCCCAGGGACTAAAGAGAAGGCCCCTTTAATAGAAGGTTCTGGAACCAAGGGGATGGAAGTCCCATCAGTCTGTGCTCTGCAGGCATGCTTGGGTTCTGGTCTCAGAGGTAGGAAAAGAACACTAAGCGAGCACAAGGCTCTATGTGCCATGCTTCCTGGGGTTATGAAGATCGCTACCTGCCAGCAGCTTAGAATCTCATTCACCAGACAACACACTGCGAGATAAAAACAAATTCTAAAATGTCAGTAAACGAAGCATCTCCGTTAAGGGATCACCATCCTGGTCTTTCTAAGCTCTGACCCTACCATCAAGGGTTCAGCCCTGGAAACTGCATTTCTCGGGCTCCCTTGGCTCAGCGGGACTCTAGGTTTGGGTTCCTTCTAGCAGAATCTATTTGTCTTTGGCTCTGGGGAGGTAAAAGCCGCGAATTTGGGCTGGGTCCCACTACACAGCGTCCCCTAGAGGAAGCAGCATGGGGCCGGGCCGTCCTGTAGGGACCCCATGGGCAGTGCGGAGACAGAAGAGCACACAGGCGGGGGGACAGTCACAGTCTCCTGCAGTCCCTGATCTGGATTTGCTTCTCCAGTCCTCTTAACAATTGTAACTCAATGCCCTGTATTAAATCCTTCTCTGCTTGAAATACATAAATAGATTCCGTTCCCTCGACTAACCCAGGTGGGCCCAAGTCACAGAGCTGCGAAATCTCCTCTTCGGAGCCCCTTTGAAAATAGGTCACATTTTACTCTACATCAGTGTTTCGACTCGACCACTCACTCCTTTTAGCTATTTTTGTAAGTTTTCTCTCTGCTAACTGTCAAGAATATGAAACACAGCGAAGGAGGAAAATTGAAGTTCTCACCTCCAACACTGGACAGAGATTCGTTCGCTCTCAGATTACTGATGTTTATCCTTTAGGGTCGGCATGACAGACCAAGTACAGCATGCCACTGTTTTGAGTTTCAGATAATTATATAATCACTGAAAAATCTGCCTGACTTGAAATTAACCTTATCAAAATAATGTGTGCATGTGAATGGATATATGCGCACATACTCACATACTCTCCTATGCCTTTTTAAATTTGGTTCCCTTACCTAGATTCCCACATTCCTGTATACACAAAAACCTGTTTCACGGTCACCTAAAACCATGTACAACTCATGAACAGTCCAGAAATTAATGCAGTCCTCACAATTTACATGCATGACTCCATTATTACGGAGGAGAGAAAAAAACCATCCCCCATGGTATTCAAAGATCAACAGGAGTTAGGTCAGACTTCTGCTTCTGGGTAAGATGACATAAGCAGATTTCCTCCGCCTCTTCCACTGAGCAGAACTCTAAAACCTGAACATAGATGACATAGAGGAGCAGTTTAAAAACTCGGAGAAGGTAATAGGCAAATCAAAGAAGACCAATGGAATCTGAAATACGCAGTGGCAGTATAAAGACACAGAGGGTCTTTCCATCCATTTGGTAAAGTTGTGATCACAAGACACTGAGGCCAACCCCATGCGCCTCTTTCCCACGGTCCTTCTGAGACTTGGGCACTACCAGGGAAGCACAGGGTAGCACCCTAAGAATGAGAAGACGATCTCCAAGAAACTGAAAGAGACAGGGAAAATGCAGAGAGGGACAGGCTCAGAGCATCACCAAGCCTAAAATGTGTGGGTCAGATGATAATTACATACCAAAGACTTTGAGAAACGAACAGATGAAGCGCTACACAGCTCACAGACTGACTGCTGGAAGGTGCACGCAGAGAACAGAAGCAAAGAGCACCACAAGGACTTGGAAAAGTAAACTAATATGGAAACATCAGCCCCCACTAAACATAGGTTTGGAACTTGCCGCCTCCGTCTAACCAGGTCAAATGCCTGTTTTAAAAAAAATTTTTTTAAATGTTAAAAAAAAAAAAAAATCAACATTCTTCATAAGATTTAAACACAACCCAGAGTCTCATAATGTAATCTTCAAAATATTCAGGATAGATTCCAAAATTACTCAACATACCAAGAACCATAAGAATTTCAACTAACAAGGAAAAGGCAGTCAAGAGACACCAATGCCGACAGGATACAGATGTTAAAATTATGTGACATAGACTTTAAGGCAGCTATTACATAAATGTTTCAATGACCAATCGTGAACGCTCTGGAAACAAATGTTAAAATAAAAGTTCTCAGCAAATAATAGGGACTATAAAGAAAAACCAAATGAAAATCCTAGAACCGAAAAATGACGATTGCACACGATTTTTTAAATCCCTGAATGGACTCACACGGAGTGAAGATGGGAGATGAAAATGTCAGTGGACTTTAAGCTCAATCAATAGAAGTCATCTAATCTGAACAAAGATTCCAAAGCAAATCAACAGAGCTTCAGAGACACATAAGTCAGTAACAGAAGATCTACGTGCACACCACCGAAGTCCCTGAGGGATATGGGAAAAAACGTGTGCGGGGCGCCTGGGTGGCTCAGTCGGTTAAGCCTCAGACTCTTGATTTTGGCTCAGGTCTGCTCTCAGGGTCATGAGATGAAGCCAAGTGTTGGTCTCCATGCTGGGCTAGATAGAGCCTACTGTTAAAAAAAGAAAAGTGTGCTAAAAATACATCTGAAAAAAACCTGGGTGGAAAATTTGCTAACTTTGGCAAAAGACATGAACCTATAGATTCAAGAATCGAGCAGACCTCAAAAACAGAGTAAACCCAAAGTGATCCGTGCTAACACAACACTGCTACAGGCTAAAGGTACTGCATCTGAGGTGGTGAAAAATAGTTCTGGAACAAGAGAGTGGTGAGGCTGCAAAGCATCGGACTATAACTAATGCTGAACTGTACCCTCCAAAATGGTTAAAATAGTAAATTTCATGTTATGTGTATTTGACCACCATTAAAAACAACAAAGAAATAATTTCAAAGTAGCCAAAGTAAAATGACATGTTTCATATAGGGAAATAACGATTAGAATGATTGTGGGTATCTTGTAGAAACCACTGAAGCTAGAAAGAAGGAAGTAGCATAAAATCTTTAACAAACTGTAATCTTGGGTTTTATATCCAGTGAAAACATCTGTAATAACAGCAAAATAAAGACGTTCTCAGATGAAGGGAAGCAGATAGCAGACCTGCTCTAAAAGAATTTCCAAAAGAAGCTCGGAAAGAAGGAAAATGATACTAGAGGGAAACATAAACAAGAAAAAGGAAGAAAAGAAGTGGCAAGTATCTGGGTAAATATAGACTACTCTTCTCCTGAGCTGTGTTTGACGGGGGCCCCTGGGTGACTCAGTTGGTTAAAGCCTCTGCCTTCGGGATCGGGCCCTGCATCGGGCTCCCTGCTCTGCAGGAAGCCTGCTTCTCCTGCTACCATTCCCTCTGCTTGTGTTCCCTCTCTCACTGTGTTTCTCACTGTCAAATAAATAAAAAATCTTTTAAAAAAAAAAAAAAAAAGCCTCTGCCTTCGGCTCAGGTCATGATCTCAGGGCCCTGGGATCGAGGCCCGCATCGGGCTCTCTGCTCAGCGGGGAGCCTGCTTCCCCTTTCCTTTCTGCCTGCCTCTGCCTACTTGTGATCTCTCTATCTGTCAAATAAATAAATAAAATCTTAAAAAAAAATTTAAAAAAGTAAACATAGATTCTTAAAAAATAAAAATAAAAATAAAATAAATAAATAAATAAGATCTGTTTGATGGTTGATAGCAAAAAGTGCCTGATGGGATTTTCGATACACGTAGATATCACAAGAGACAATGGCACCAAGAAGGAACTGTAAAGGGACCAATAGGAAAAGAGTTCTACAGCCCAAATACAGTATTAAGATACAAAATATATGTTAGAAAACTTAAATGCATATTTTGTAATCCATGAAGCTACCACTAGAATATACAAATAGTTATCAAAAATCACACTTAACATGGAATACTAAAAATGTTCAAAGAACCCAAAATATGACGGGAAAAGTAAACAAAAAATGGAATAGTGGACCTAAGTCCAAATATGTCAATTATATTAAATACACATGGTCTAAACATAGCAAGTGAATCTTTTAAATGACTCGGCTATATGCTATCTATGAAAAAATTCACTTTAAATATATTCATAGAGGTAGATCAGAAGTAAAAGGATGAAAAACCATGTAAGGCAAGCAATTTTTTAAAAGCTTTAAAAGCAAACAATCCAGGCAAAAAACAACAGACATTTCACTGAAGATATGCTGAGAGCAAGTAAGTACATGCAGAGATCTTCAACATCAGTAACCATCAGGGAAGTCCAAATTAAAACCACAACGAGATATCACTACAAACCTATCAGAATGATTAAGATAAAAGTAAGTGACAACATCAAATTCTGGAAAGAATGCAGAGAAACAGGATCATTCATACACTGCTGGTGATAATATAAAATGATACAACCACTCAGGATATCCACAAAATAATGTGTAGTTTCTCATAATATTAACCATTTAAATATTACTCAGCAGTCAAAAAGAACTACTGAGACAAAGTTGGATGAATCTTCGGGGAACTATGCGGAGTGAAAAAAAAAAAGCCAATCCCAGAAAGTTATATGCTATATGATTCCATGTATGCAACGTTTTTGAAGTGACCATTATGCAAACGGAGAACACACTAGTGGTTGCTAAGGTTGGGAATTGGCAGGAAGGGGACGACGGGTGAGTGTGGCTATAGAAGGACAATAGGAAGGACCTTGTAGCAGTGGAATAGCTCTATCTGGACACTGGGGGTAAGCACAGAAACCTACATACATGATAAAATTGCATTTAACTGAATACACACACACACACGTTACATGTACAGCTAGGGAAATCGGAGTAAGATCAGTGATTTGAATAAATGTCTATTTCCTAACTATGACACTGTATTATAGTCTATAAAATGTTACCATTAAGAGAAATTAGATCAAGCGTTCACTCCTACGACCAAATGTGAACTGACAATTATGGCAGATTAAAAATGTTTGAGAGAGAGACCACGCGCACGCATGGGAAAGTAAGGAGAGGGGAGAGGAAGAGAGAGTCCTCAAGCAGACTCCCTGCTGAGAGCAGAACTGGACCAGGGCTCGATTCCAGGACCCTGAGGATCATGACCTGAGCCAAAATCAAGGGTCGGCCTCTTAACCAAGTGAGCCAATCCAGGCGCCACCAGATTAAAAATATTTTTTTTAAAAAAAGGAAAAAAGAAACAAAAAAGGAAAGTGGAGTGAATGGCTATATACAGAACAGAGAAAATTATCAGGGATAAAGACGGAGTACCACATAATGATAACAGAACTGATTCACCAGGAAGACAGAACAACCACACGTGTATGTGCACCTAACAACAGTGCTTAAAATACGCAAAGCAAATCTGACAAAAATAAAAGGGAAAGTAGATACAGTAGTCCCCCCGCTCCATCCATGGTTTGGCTCCGTAAGGTTTCAGTTACCCACAGTCAAGCACAGTCCGGAAAGCAGATGACCCTCTTTCTAAGCTATAGTTAGAAGATCAGTAGTAGCCTAACGCCACGGTCACAATGCCTGCCTTGGTCTCATCACATGGGCATTTCATCATCTCACATCACAAAAAGGGTAAGTATAGTACAGTAAGATCCTTAGAGAGCTAATGTTCATATAACTTATTACAATATATTGTTATAATTGCTCTATTTTTATATTAGTTATTATTGTTAATCTCTTACTGTGCCTAATTTGTAAATCAAACTTTATCATAGGTATGCATCTATACGGAAAAACATAGCGTAGATAGGGTTCAGTACTATCTGCGCTGGGTACTATCTCAGTACTATCTCAGAACACATCTCCCTCAGATGAGGAGGGACTACTGTTAATCTGCAATTACAGCTGGAGACTTCAAACTCCACCCCTCCGGTAATATAGGTAGAACAAGTAGACAGAAAATCAATAACGATAGCAAAGAACGGAATTTTATCAACCAACTGCATGTAGTTGACATATAGAGGACACTCCATCCAACCTCAACAAAATACACATTGGGAGTAAATGAAATATTCAACAAGACAGACCATAACATGGGCCATAAAAATAGTTTCAGTTTTAAAAGACAGTAATCATAAAATGCATACTCTCGGACTATAACGCCAATAAACTAGAAATCAGTAACACAAACATCCCCAAATAACGGAAATGAAAATGCAATAGATACACTCTTAGCTTATTTATAACATTTGAAGATTTTTAAATTAAACCTAAGTTCACTGTGCATTAAATTCAGGACAGAGAGCCTGAGTGGCTCAGCTGGTTAAGCATCTGACTCCTCATCTCAGGGTCGTGAGTTCCAGCCCCACACTGGCCTCCACGCTGGGCAGAGAGCCTACTTTGATTAACTAACTAACCAAACAATTGATTAATATCAGGAGAGATTTAATTCTTTGGAATTAGTCATTTAGAAATCTCAAGGTAGACCTAGTCGACCCACTCTGACGTAGCCCATCTTGGTGTGGAGCCTTAAGAAACCAATGGAGGTACTCTGAAACTGCAACCCCACACCAAGTAACTACTACTCCCTAATCAGTTGCTCAGAAGTCACTCATTCACTTTGTGAACAGGTCAAAGTCCTTCACTTTGTGAACAGGATCCTTTCCACTTTAGTTTTCTGTTAATATCTTGTAATGTATATTATTAACAACAATAATCATTTAAGAATTCAGGACTAGGGGCGCCTGGGTGGCTCAGTGGGTTAAAGCCTCTGCCTTCGGCTCGGGTCATGATCTCAGGCTCTCTGCTCAGCGGGGAGCCTGCCTCCCCCTCTCCCTCTGCCTGCCTCTCTGCCTACTTGTGCTCTCTCTCCTCCTCTCTGCCAAATAAATAAATAAAATCTTTAAAAAAAAAAAAAAAAAAAGAATTCAGGACTACAAGACAGAACTTGGAATGCCTGGGTGGCTCAGTCAGTTAAGCGAGCCTCTGCCTTCAGATCAGGTCATGATCCTGAGATCCTGGGATCAAGCCCCGCATAGGGCTCCCTGCTCAGCAAGGCTCTGCCTGCCGCTCCCCCCAGCTTGCCTGCTCTCTGACAAATAAATGAATAGAAGCTTTAAAAAATGAATAAAACGGAACTAACTCACTGTTGGGAATCTGTATGCCTTGACGTGACCCCCATCTGTCCGGCTTCCTTTTACTTCTAGGTAAATTTAGACATTTTATGCTTGAAAGGATCTCCGTTCCTGAAATGTGAGTGACTTTTAGACACTTGAAATACTTAGGAGACTTTCTAATCTAGAGGAAATAAAGTTTGACTTCCTAAGGACATAGGTCAGGGCTGAGATAACCCGTCAAGTAGGTCAGACAGAGGAGGAGCTCGTTGTGGCATATTTTCATATTGTAAGTGTGTACGGTGACAGTCTCTCTGCATCATCTAATTTCAGAAAGTAAATTCTCACGCCCAACAGATAGCAATGTAGCTATGTTAAAGGCAAAAGGAATACATGTCCACAGATCATTAAGTATTAATAGGTGTAAAATATGCCTTTTCACAATGATCCACGTGAAAAGGAGAAGAAAAGAGGTTCAACATCGTAGCTTCCATTTTCAGCTTCCCTTACTCAGCAAATGTTTATTGACTGTCTATTGAGTGCCAGACGTTACGCAGTCATCGCTCTTTAGAAATACCCAGTTCGGCAGGGAGACAAGACACATAAACAGTTACAATCTGATATGCTATTTGCTCTAACAAAGGGGCCACAGACAAAGGGACATTGACAGAGGCTTCAGGGAGAAGACACTGGGCGTAGGCTTTTGAGTAGGTAGGACAGTCTCAGTCTCAAGGAGGAGCCAAGAAAAGGACAGGAGCATTCATGGACAGAACAGGAAAGAGCATTATTCCTTAACAACGCTAGCAGTCAGGATACTTGAAACATAGGATTTGGAGGGGAAAGACAGGAAACAATTCAGAAAAACCAGTCTCGGAAGGGTCCTGGAGGATTTGAGGCAGGAGAAAGACATCATCGGAAACTTCCTTAAAAATCCAGCTCTGGAGACAGCATCTGTTGCTAGCCAGAAATGGTAAGAGAGTGAAACTAAAACAGAGTCCAGGGATGCTTAGCAGGTAAACCAGAAAAGACTTAGTGACTTAGTTGGCCCTGCAGAAGAAGGCGTCCAAGGTGAATCCCAGCTTCTAACTTGGACCTTCTAAATATGGACAATGTAAGAAGAAATGGGGTGAAGACAATGGGTTAGCTTCCAACAGGTTCGTGTTTAATGCAACATACCTCCTAGATAGCTAGATGGAGACTTAGAGCAGTATGGTGAGAACAGGAATGTGGATTTTAGGAGAGTAAGAGAGTCAAGGGGTGGGACACGAAGAAGTCAGCGGTTAATGAGTTACTGAAGTCACTGGGGACAGATGGAATCAAACACGGAAAACACATTCTTACGGTAGTATAATAAGTGTTTCTTTGGCAAAAACACAGGAATGGAAAACCACTTTCAAGTTTCACTATACGGTTTCCTTTGCTTCAAAGTTTGTAAACCAATGTTCCAAAACGATCATAAAAAGCCAATAATTACGCACTGTTCTTCCATCAACAGTGAACTCCACTTTGAGGGGCGCCTGGGTGGCTCAGTCGGTTAAGCATCTGCCTTTGGCTCAGGCCATGATCCCGGGGTCCTGGGGTCGAGCCCCGTGTGGGGCTCCTTCTCCTCCTCCCTCTGCCCCTCCCCCTGCTCTAGCTCTCCCTTTCTCTCTCTCGCAAATAAAATCTTGAAAAGAAAAGAAAAGAAAAGAAAAGAAAAGAAAGAAGGAAGGAAGAGAAAGAGAGAGAGAGAGAGAGAGAGAGAGAGAGAGAGAGAGAAAGAAAGAAAGAAAGAAAGAAAGAAAGAAAGAAAGAAAGAAAGAAAAAGAAAAAAGTAGACTCCACGTCTAGAAGGCCAATTAGAAACTCGTGTCTCCTGCCCACACCAGCCTGAGGAGGGTTCCAACCACAGATTAAACAGAACCCAGGGTCAGCAGGAACTGTTCCACTGGAATTCTCATCAGCACTGCAGAGCACGACCACCCCTCAATGACACAGAACACGTCTCTCCTCTATCCCCCACCATGGCCTCGTCCGCCCTATCTTTTGGGGGAGGATATTGCTCTATGCCACAAATAGGCTATATGAACTCTGCTTGGAGCAGCTGGTGTAGGATAAAAGATGAGTAATGACTTCAGAAATAAATACGGTGAGGAGAAATCCTATTGCTTTTGATATCTGTGAGAAAGCAGAGGAAGAGTCGGAACTAGAAAAGGGTGGCCGGAATTACAAAATCCGGGCAAAATGAGGGTTTCCCTGCTGAGGATCGTCTTTGGGCATCTAAGTCCAACTAGCTTATCTCTAAGTGTACAATGCTCCTGGCAGGAGAACTGAGGTAGAGGGGGAGAGTACAGGAAGATTCCGCCAAATTTTAGGGGTTCGGGAGCCAATACTAGGGAAGAGGGGCACCCGGCCAGGACTCCAGCATTCAATGCCCCTGCCAGAAATCCAGAGAAACCAATGCTACTAAAGCATCTGAAATTGAAAAAGCCCTCTTAGCAGAAATCTTTGATAGCCAAGTCTTGTGAAAAGAGACCAGGAAATGCAAACGACCACAAGTCTTGAAGTACCCAATAACCCAGGTTGACCCGAGCTTGGCAACTTCCTTTGTGCATTCAGCCAAGTGCTCCTGCACGGTCCCACTGTCCTAACAAGACAGATGCACAGAGAGAAGAAAAACACCTGGAGATGTTCTGCTCACAGCTAACATAATGTTCTAAATAAAATATTTCAATATTCTGTGAGGTCTCTCCTTATCACTAGTCCCATCTCCAGAAATAGAGAAATGTGAACTGCTGGTATCTGGTTAGGCCCGTCCTTCAGAAGTTGCTTTGGCTTGGGGGGGTTGGGAGGGTGGGGAAGAGCTTTCCTGACTTGCCCTGAAGATTTCTCAGGCTGCTCTGTAATAAAGATGATTGATGTGTCAATAGACACTTCCTTGGAAGGAAACAAACGGGAGGACAATACCTCACTCATCAGAAACAGCCAGACATACCTAAAGGGTATGCAAAGCAAGCCAAAAGTCTTTGTTTTGTGTTTTGAAAAGAAAAAACAGTTTAGTACATATCTACTAAGAAAAATGTGCCAGCGACACTCAGGATGATGTCATATCATCTTGGCAAGTTCAGGTCAATTACAGTGCATTCACAAAGCCGAGGGCTGGAGACAAGCATTACCCCAGTCCACTGTGCCCCCCCAAAGCAACCCACAGACTTGCTAATAACCTACAGAAATAACAATGTTCCCCTCTGGATAAGGACACCATAATGTGTGTGTCAAATTCTGGCTCAGAATATACGTGGAGATATCCAGTCTCCAAAGTGTTCTGTGGTTCCCAGGGTGCCATAAAACATCATTGGAACAATTTCAAAATAAAGAAGTTAAATTTTTCTCATCCATTCCATGTCTATCATCCCTGACCCCGACGCTACTGGTTGAAAACGGACGTGCCCCTGCCTAAAATATGGGCAGCAATCAAGGCAAGAGAAATTGACAAGAAAAAGCAGAACTCAGATTAGAGGACACCGGAGAGCTGGGTTTGGGTTTTGATGCATACTCCTAGCCCATCCATCCCACACGTAAGGTGTGGAGGGCATTAAGTACGTCCACCACAAGGAGGATACGTCTGCCCTCCAAAAAGCCACTTATCTCCTTTCCTTAGGAAATTCTGCTGATGTATTTACTGTTTCTTCTGCCCTCCTAAAATTATCACCACATACTAAGTAGGAGCATCATTTCAATAAAAGCAGAGCAGGAGGGGGTCAAGGCTATTTCATACTTCCTAAGGCCCTAGTGATAGAGGAAAGAGCAGATTTATGGCCCCAGTCAAGTGTTTTTATGTTTCCATGGGAGAAAGATATTTAGGACTACAAGAGCAAGATACTAGCAAGAATGCGGTCCCTCTAACTCGTTATCATTTGTAAATTCCCTGCCTGGTTTGATAACAAATATCACTTTTTCTTCAGTGCCATTGGCAAAGGAAAAGAAAAAAAAGTCACTGTGATAACAAAAGTGCCATTATTTCTCATAGCCTTTTCCTGGGTGCTGTTAATAATCACACATGCAGTCAACTCATGGCCCTAGGTTCTCACACCACTAAATAAATACTGCCCGGTGGCAAATATTAGTATCCCCAACTCTGCATTCCAAAGGAGTCATGAAACCTATCAGAAAGGTCAGATCTCAGTAAATAAGGCCAAAGCAAAAATTTAAAAAAAAAAAAAAGTCTCCTATTCACACTACTTCCTAGTTTCAACATCAATTTCTGTGTCTTGGTCTCAATGGCATTTCCAACAGACACAACAGCGGTCACTGTGATTTCATCCCATGTGACATTATGTATTGGATTGTAGTAGTTGTAGAATTAGCTTCTGGATCGGGGACTCTTAAGATTTGTTAAGAGTCCCATACAGGGCTACATGAATGTCCTTAAATTACACTTTTAAGATCCACATACATAAAAACTTTCACAGGACAAATTCCATGGTTTTCTTAAATTCTCAAGAACTCATATGACACTCCCCTTTGTAGAAGAACCCAGAGCCAACTGGTCATTCTCAACTCTTGCTGCGCATCAAAAGAACCTCTGGAGAACCTTTATAAAAAAGACGTATCTCGGGGCGCCTGGGTGGCTCAGTTGTTGGGCGGTTGCCTTCGGCTCGGGTCATGATCCCAGGGTCCTGGGATCGAGCCCCGCATCGGGCTACCTGCTCGGCGGGAGGCCTGCTTCTCCCACTACCATTCCCTCTACTTGTGTTCCCTCTCTCGCTGTGTTTCTCTCTGTCAAATAAATAAAATCTTTAAAAAAAAAAAAAGACGTATCTCATCCTAACACCCTACTCTACGCTGACTACATCGGAATGTTGACAGGCATGGCCCACGCATGTAAATCTAAAAAAACAAAACCTCTTGAACGATGGTACTATATAGCGAGGGTCCTGAAATACTATGCAGCTTCAACTGATAGGCCTTCTTGGTCAATCACTGAACTTTAAAACCTAGAAGAAACCAGAGAAATCCAAAAATGAGAACATTCCTTTTCCAGGGAGGAGGCCAGATCAGCTGAGAAACTTCCCCAGGATCATACAACTCATTAGAGAGGGAACTGCCACCAGAAATATAGTTCTCCCCAAACAAGAATGTTATATGCAGATGGAATCCCCCCTAAAAGATAAAATATGGACTCCAAGAGATACTGCTTTTAGATTCTTTAAAATCATAATTACTTTTTTATAAGAAAAAAAACATAAAATTGGGTTTAACACTCTTTCTATTTTCTACAACCAGCTCCTGAACTTCTGTAACAGGAAAAGGTTACCTGTTATAGCTCGTATGTCAAAATTAACCAACATCTGCAGAAAGACTGTAGGAAATATACAAGAATCCTATTAATAGGGATAAGCCACAGAGGATAGTTGATTACAATAAATACTCGGTCAAGATTGGCTGACCCCTTTATCAACTGGGTGAGAAGTTCCTGGCTGTCAAAATTATGGCTCACCACAATTGTTTATACTTTTCGTTCTAGCTGCTTTAATAATGATTTAATTATCAAAAAACAGACCTGGACTGCCCCCACCAAGTCAAGGCATATCCAGGAAGGTATTTACATACCCCAAACCAGGAAGGACAGGTCCTTTAATAGATCAAATAACATATTTATCCTAAGAGCAAACTTTTAAATGCAATCCCAGTGGAAAGGAAGAAAAGGAAAGAAGGAGGTGACATTTCCTTTGTTAAACTTCACAATAAATTTACACCCGGATTCAGCAAGTGCTTTTCAGTGGCTTCACAGTAGCTGAGATAATTATACTACTGCCTTCTTGATGTATGAGTCCCCATTGAGAGAAGTCAGCTGAATCCCAAGGACAGCATTCCAGGGCGTTGAAAAGGATTCTTTCAATACACACCCACTGTGTGGCTTAAGTCAGGCAGCATTTCCCCCTGCCCCGGTGAAGGAGACAGGAGAAGGGACACAGTTCACTTTGCTGATAGGGATGCAGGCAGGTAAGTGAAAAGTGCGAATGTTCAAGTACTTATCAGACACCAAGAACTGATGTCAACTTTTTACATAATATCTCCAGGAAATTATAAATGCTAAGGGACAAAAAAAATCTCATCTAATACGTTAACCCTCTCATAGAGCCTAGGATAATGCCTCAAATACGATGGAGAATGAGTAGACATTTGATGAATTGAATGAAAAATTAAGTCCAGAACTTCAGTCCCAAAGAGCGTGAGTATTCCCTGCGATTCACAGTGTTCCCCACAATAATGCCCAAGTCTCGTTTTGTCATAACTCTTCCCATTGAAGTGTCTAGTCCCTGGCGGGGGCACGATTCACACATAAATGAATGAAGAGTAAGCCATCTTCAAGGAATCTAACAAGTTTATATATTTTAACCTTATTTCCTATTTCTTCCTATTAAAGTATCAGTTCTACAAAGGCAGGAGTCGTGTCTGCGCACAGACATTACAAACGTGACTAAGTTAACGCTTAGGACAAAGGAGGTACCCGATATACAATATATAATATGTGTTACGAAACAAAAAAACCTGGTTGATCTCACGCGCGCCACTGTGTCATGTGATTTGGGCTCAACCAAAAGCTGAAACTTTCAGGTTAGAAGTCTTTTCACTTATGGGATATTAACACTGAATAAACGCAAAATGATATGTGTTTTGCAATCAATGCTCACTCCAATCCCGTACGCAGCACCATCCCCAGCCCCAGACCAGAAGCATCCATGGCCAAAAGCACACAGCCGCGAGGAGCCGCAAACCCCCTTCTGTATCAGTGCTCCAGGCAGCAAGACCCTCACGTTCCCTGTTCAAGGAGCCCCAGCTCACTCACGTGGGGACTGGCGCAATCTGCGCCCAGGGGTCCCGGGGGCAGGGTGGGGACACGCAGATGCGGCCGTGCACAAAGAGGCACGCCAGGTCCCTGCTTCTGCTCAGGCCACCTGGCCAGGTGAAGGCCTCTCAGGAATTTGGAAACATCAAATTCAAACCCCGCCGTTAAGGTGATCATGAAGGCATGTTTCTCCAAGCGGGAAAACTGCAGAACACAACGACAGGCTTTTTTTAGTTTGACTTATAACTTCCAAGTATTTGGACACATAGCACGGGACCCGCAGGCACATCGGCTCCGGGCACCCCAAAGAAAGCAGGGGGCGTAAGGAAAGCAGGCTCAGGGCAGGTGGCCGAGGTGAGGGGCCGGGCCAGAGCTAGAACTCGAACCCAGCTCTCTGCACCCTCGGCGTCCTGTGCCTCCTCGTGGCCAAGACCCCGGGAGCTAGACGCGGGCAACTCTACGGACCAACTGTTCCCTCTGCGTGTGCATGCTTGTCGCTCCCTGTAGCGCGGAGAGAATTTATGCTAGAGGTAAGCAAGCAGTGACACAGGCCTCAAGAACCTCACGGGATGCAGCCTGAGGCTTCCGAACGTACTTCTCTTTACAACTCTAAGCCCAGAAGTGCATTAGTGTTCTTGCAAAACAGGCTGTGCGGCAGTTTAGAGAGCCCACGTATAATACCTTCCTAAGACCTGTACTTAGAGATCCTTTCATCCAAGAAATTCAAAGTACTTTACAGGCTCAGAGCCATTCAGCCAAACACTCCAGGGAGGTATGCAGGTGGCTAAGGGTATGCTCTTTGACAAAGAAACTGAGGCAGGTGGACAGCCCTAAGTACCTTTCTTTAAAAACAGTCTGTGCTTTTGGAAAATGAATGGCTTTTAAACATCCACAAACAAACGCCGCGGATATTGGGGAGGAGGGACTCGAACTCTTTCTGTAGAAATCAAATTGAATGTAACAAAAGTAAATACGGTGTCACAGAAATCTGTGGCTTGCTCTCCTTCCTTGGACCAAAAGGCCAAAAATGTACGCTCTGTCCACGGCGAACAGCCTATCATTAAGTTTGAGTTACTACCTCCTTTCAAAAATGCAAATTCCACTCCCGAATTTTAAGACAGAAATCCCCCCCCCCCCCACACACACACTCCAAATGAGGCTTTTTTACACCTTTGGCCAAAAAGCACTTAGCAAAGGTGATTAGCGTGTTCTCTCTGGTCTAGATAGAACCAGATTTCAAACCAAAGAGATTAGCTTCATTTGCTTTTTAGTGGGAGGTAAATGACCCCAGGGAAGTTTGTCTGGGCAGGGTGGAGGAAGAGTCCTCTTATAAATAAGGAAGATTGGGCTTCAGGAAGAATACAACATATAAAGCAGCCACTGTTGTTACCTTCATATAATCAAAACAAACTCGGGGCGCCTGGGTGGCTCAGTGGGTTAAAGCTTCTGCCTTGGGCTCAGGTCATGATCTCAGGGTCCTGGGATCTAGCCCCACATCTGGCTCTCTGCTCAGCAGGGAGCCTGCTTCCCACCCTCCCCCCTCTGCCTCCCTCTCTGCTTACTTGTGATCTCTCTCTCTCTGTCAAATAAATAATTTTTTTTTAAGAAATCAAAATAAACTTTGCGTTGAAAACATGTGTCTCAAAGTTCTATTCTTAATAATCCAACACTTAGCACTTATTGTATGCTAAGCACTGTTCTGGGTGTTTAGGAGTAAACTATTTTACAGGTGAGGAAACTAGCTCAGAAAAAAAAAAAAATTGATCCACACAGTCTCAAAAGAGCTACCAGTGACACTGGAAAAATACCCACTCGTTCAGTCGGTAAGCTGAAGGGCCCAGCATCTGAAATGTGCACGTTGACATCAGTGTGACCCAGGAAGCTTTCTATCTAGTGGAGGAATATGCAGGTGACACAGGTTTCCAAAACGCACCTAGGAGACGCAGGATCGAAGCAGCGGAGGCAGAACCGAGGGGCTGGGGCAGGGAAGAAGAGTTTGCAGCGAGGAGGGAAGGAACTTGAGATGGCTGGAAATTGCTTATGCTAATGCACCAAGACATTCAAGAAACAAACTCAAAGTGAGCTCTCAAACGGAATCTGGGGCTGGAAAGGGATGGAGAGATAGGCATTAGATATCAAGAGTTAAGACATACACAGTTGCAAAAGTAATTAACTCCTCCATAAGATAAGGTTCCTTGAAGGGTGGGGTGGGGGCGGAGAACCTCCCCCGACGCTAGCACGCTAGCACGGTGGTTTCTGCCTCCTATTGTTTAAAGAACTAACTGGTATTCTTTCTTCATCATTAGAGTTAGCACTTGGATAATGGGCTCCGGACACCAGTGTGAGCCCCCAACTTATAATAACTTATTTCAGACGAACCCAAAAAAGTAAATTCTAATATGATCACTATATTCTAATAGAATTGGGGCATAGTGATGTGCCAGGACACACACCTGCTAAAATAGGACTTTCGGGGCTTTGCGTCCCCAAAGCACAGCCCAAACTGAAGTGCAGAATGATTACTAAGGATTTCCGTTCCAACTGCCAATACTCCTTCCTCCCATCCTGTGCTCCCTCGTCATGCAAGCATCATGGGATCCCCAGGAGATGACAGGTCAGTTCTGAACACCGTCTCCCCATCCATCACATCGTATCTGCCACTTTCCTCCTCTGCTCGGTCCTATGCAGGGCTATCTGCCAACAAGAACCAATGTCAGGGCCCCAGGGTGGCCCCACCAGTGGGGTGTCCAACGACTGATTTCAGCTCTGGTCATAATCTCAGGGTCATGAGCCAGGGCCCCACGTCCTGCTGTCCACACCGCCTACTCTTACTGCCGCCAACCCCAATCCGTGATGGAGGTACTGGTGTCACTTCACATACGCAATGTGGCACACAGACATTGGTCAATCAGTTCTCCTCACTTTCTGGTTTCACTTTTAACCATCCGATCTCCCTAGGTTTCCAGCAGCATGATTCCAGGTGGTGTTCAACTGAAGAATATCCCAAAGGATCGTTAGCATGTTCTCCTTGAAATCCTCCTCCCCTCTAGAAACACATTTTGAAGTTGGGTTTACATACACACTCCATCTGTTTACAAGCTCCTTTGGACAAGCACAGGAGACGCACAGATTTCACGATTTGGGTCCTGAGATTTGTAAGGTACTTAGAATGGTTCACGGCACATAGTAAGGACTCATCAGCCATTGTTTGTTATCATAAGCATTATTCTCGGATACGTACACTTAACAGAGTCTACCGCTTTGGTTGTCTAAGGCACCAGCAATGGTTACCTATCCTTTCAAAATTTCTTGTCCAAGTCAACTAGGTCTTCCCATAGAACAAGGTCTTTCCCACAGGTTCCTCAAACAGTGACAAAAATAGACTCCCGGAAACCACAAGACCAGGCCTCCACACTTGCCCAGACAAGACTGAAGGTAAGAATGTGAGTAAGCGCACACCAGGCCAAGGCCGTACCACTGGTTCCAACTAAAAGTCAGTTTTCCCACATGCATTTAAAACTATCCATTGAAGAGGAAAGATGCACATGCGCACGGATGGACGAGGCTTCTGAATGATAGTACAGACCCTACACCTGACCCAAGAGCGCCCTTCTGCTGACCGGACACACAGACAGACAAAAAAGAACCACGGCAACACGCCTTGCGTTTTGGTTGACACAGTGACACGAATCCAGCTACAGGGAGACCGGGTGACCTCCCCCGAGGATGGAAGCCAGAGGTTTCCCTTCAGATCTCTGCCTCTATCAGATCTGGAAAGCGTTTCACTTGCTTTATCTTTAGGCAAAACGGAAGGTAGCAGGGACCTAAGGAGAAGGTAGAACCACAAATCGTCCAGACCCCGTCACCCTAAATTCCTTGATGAATCAATATCCCTCCTACCAGTTTCAACAGAGGGTAAACAATGACTAAAAATATCTGATCTCCATCGAGGTTTTGATCCCCTCCTATATCAGAGCAAGAATATTCATGGGTTCCTCACCAAAGGGTATCTCTTCAGTAGAGGCTCAAGCAAACCCTGTTTCCTTCTTCTTCTACCTTTAGGCCCTTTTCCTGTCGCTCCTCAGTCCGCCGGCTGCAGCCCATTCACCTGGACAGAGCCCAGCATCCCGACACATCCCTTTCTCCCAGTATGCCACAGTGGGAAAGCCACAGTCGCACTCATTTGAGACATCGTCCTGACTGTTGCTGGTTGAACGATCTCAGGCCAATTTCTTCAGCTCTCTGGGCCTCTGCTTCTGCCATCCGTAAAACGGAGTCTATCTCCGTAGCCCCAGCAGCATCAAAATCCTCCCCAGTCACGAGCCCACAGGGTGTCCTGCCACACACAGACACAAAGAATCATGGGAGAGCAACCCTGTCTCACCGTATGGGCCAAAGAGCTATGTCCTTAGGGGTGGGGGTCACCTAGGGGAAAAATTAAGACAACTGAATATAGGAAGGGGATAAAAAGCAAGGAAAATAAACACTTCATATCTTATTCCCCAAGTGGAATTTAAAAGGAGGGCCCACAGCACAATGGACAAGAGCTGGCAAGGAGCCCAGGGGTACCTGAAATCTTCCCTCTCCACCAGCGCAGAATATTTTTGTATCTGATGTAAGTAGAAAGGGAAAATTAGGCAGATGGAGTGTTTTTTTTATATATTGGGAAAAAAAAAATGAGAATATAGCACTGACGTTACAAAAATGGTTTAACGAGTTTTATTTCACTACTGATTCTAAGTAATTTTAAGTGTTTTTAAATGTTAACGACAGTTTATTAGGTGCTAGGAGGCACAGGCAACCAATAAATAATATGTCAATGGAATTGAACGGCCCTGTACTCTTTCTTTTTAGGAAAGATCAAGCTGGGGCCAAAATGTTCCACTCTGCTCCGTCCGCCTCATCTAGTGAATGTCCTATGTGTCAATAACAAACATTTAGAAGCTCCAAATAGAGGAGGCCATAATTACGGCCACATATATGGAAGAATTTAATCAGTTAATGTCTCAGAGTCTACCCAAACACTGACAGCACGCAATCAATGTAAGAAGTTACTTTGTTAATTGGATTTTCTTTTCCCTTGAATTTGAGATACAGGAGCCTGCGTGGTTTGACTTCCCTGGAAAATTTCCAGGTTCGCCCTTCAGTTTCAGCTCGGTAGATGGGGCTTTGTTTCTTAAAGACAATAGTGAATGGTTTTGCACCTGGCTACTCAATCTCTTTTTAAGAACGGGTTAGGTGTTCTTTCCAAGCGGCTTCTGTTCTTCCCATCCTGTTACTTTATTTTTGATTTTTCGTCTTTCTCCTCCATTTTAGATCCCCTCTCTTGGCGGCACGCCCAAGTGCTCAGGTAATATACACACAAATGCTTCAACTGACAGATGGGTAAGTACCATCTCATGGTGCCCATACTTCTTAGCGAAAAAAGTACCCAAAACAGAATGCAGCAATCGCGTCCCCTCAAGGGCTATAATCACCCCTGCAGGGGGTAGTTTGCAACTACAATTGCAGCACGATGGATATATAAATTAAGACTCCCAATAATGCCTGACAATACAATGAACCAAGTTTTTTAATATTCCCATTTCTAATACACACATTGCATAAAACCGGAAAAAGTACTTGAAAACCAGTTGCAACATCAAACTTGTTAAAACTATTTTTTGCAACGTCAGGGCTGTTTCCTCATTTTTTTTTTTAAATAAATAGTTTTCATGAATGAAATATATACTCCAGGAGGGCACACCTCCAAAGAGAGATCTTTTTTTTTCAACTGGTGGACTTTTCAGCTTTGGCAGGCTAATCTCCATAGGGGCAGGATACCTGAAAGCTCATTTACGACCCATATTGAAGACATCTTTACGAAAGTGCTAAATCCCAACCGGGTATCTGGTCATTAAATTTTAATACATTATTATCCCCATTTTATGGCCGAGGAAATGAAGGCAGAGAGAGGTCAAAAAACGTGCCCAGGGTGACATTGCTAGTAAGTGGTAGAACCGGAAGTTGAATCGGAGAACTCTAGCTCCGAAGAATTTAGCTACTATTCAACATCACCTTGGTCGCAGTACTCAAGTCCCTACTTCCTTGTCCTAGAAAACATCTTATTCTAAGGCCAGACTAACATGGGTCCAAACCTGAGACATTTAGATACAGAAATGACTAGAAGCCCTGAACTTGAGGATTCCTTTGCTTATGAGGCATTCTTCCTGCACAAAGCCCAGAAATAAGGTTCTCACAAGGGTCCCCCTGAATCATGGGGGTCGGGGAGAGCCCACAACTATCTACCCACTTGTTCACGTGCTTTCAGTTATCTGGAGATACTCAGCCTCCCGAACCATGCATAGACCAAGGATTGTCAAGGCCACTGATATTTATATCCCATGAACCTGAAGTTCAAAAGGGTACCAGTTATTTATGGGAATGTTTTAGTCACCTCAGGCAGAGAGGAGAAAGCGAAGAGCTTGGAAATGTTCCCATGTTACCTTCATCTTTAAAAGAAGTCTACCGCCAACCATGAAGACATTCCAAAGTCAAGGGTAAAGTGCGTATTTTTAACATAAAAATATCACTTGTGACAGTCACTTTTCATGAATTTAATGCCACCAACAAGTCAAAGATCTCATCACATTATATAATGCCTGAAAACTTTCAGAAATAAGCAACTCCAAAGTGAGGATATACCTTAATTTGAGGGTGATTTTTGTTCTAAATGCAGTATGTGCCATTTGCAAAGAACATGAAAATAAACAAAGCACAGAATCCTGTATCTGGAGCCCCTGGTGATGAAACGAACCATTTGAACATTACCAGATGCCCCATTCCACTTCTGTAGTTGCTTGTTTAAAAAAAAAAAAAAAAAAAAATCCCGTGGATAAAGCCCTCTCCAAGGCCAGCTAAACCCTTTTGCCCTAAATACACATATCACACACGCACAAACACACAGAGTTGGGAAAAACTGCATCCCCCAATCCCTCCTTTCATCACTTCAAAACTGGAATGAAGTACATATAAATAAACATGAAAGATTCAAAGAAACAGACTAATTTTTGGTACGCTTCAGAAAAAGATAACGCCACTAAATTTGTCATTACACTTCTAACATTCGACCGTAAGAGCTCACAAAAATAAATGAGTTCTGTAATTAGGCCACTGCATTCCTCTGATGTCCCAACAACCTACAAACATCAAGAAATAAAAGCACTGGACGAAGAGATACAAAATTTAAGAAGACCTACATAATTTAACCAGTGTTGATACACTCCCCTTTCTAATGGAAATCTGGAAAGAGTAAGATGGGAACATTCACAGGACTTTATTGCTGGCACTGAATGAGTATGTCCAGAAGAGTTTCAAATATTGTATCCTCCCTCTTGAAACCTTTGAGTTTTGGCTTCCTGTTTTGACTAGAGGTCTCTCGATGAAGGGTCTGCGGCATTATAAACTATCCCATTAGTCACTCTCCCACAGTATCCCCACTGGAACAGGAAGGAGGTAAATCTTGGAGTCCTGCATTTCTACCCCTTAATCATACACACGAATGCTCCTCAAAGCAATCAATCTATCTTTCACTGTGGCACCATGATTCACACCTAAAACTCGGCCAAGACAGGTGACTCGGAAACGCCATGCCCAAAGAAAGGTATCTTAATCCATTAAACATAAGAATACTTAGGCAAATGAGTGCTGTTTCTTCTCAAGTAAGACATCACACCGGCAAGTATATCATTCTAATTGAGAGTCATCAGCCGTGTTAAAGGCAAATTTTATAGAGCAAAGCTTTCCAAACAGAACATTTCAGGACTCAGTACCCTTTCTAAGATCTATTAAAAGCAAACATCTATATCATGTTAATCCACTTGGGCATGACTTTAATTAGCGGAATCGGCCCTGTTGTTAGTATGACTTTCCTCTCATAAATTTGTCTGGGCAGAAACATGACCCACCCTAAGTTTGAAAGATGCTCCCTGATTTTATAAAAGAACTCTTTAATTTTCCATAGAAGTGGTTAAGAATCCAAATATACCATCAATTCTGGGGGAAAATAACTGAAGATAACCCACTTTCCAAAATCCGGTGCCCATTTAGTCACTGCACCTTGAGGAGAAAGAAGACACGTATTCAGGAGTCAGAGACTTCTATTTTGACTCAAAAAAAAAAAAAAGAAAAAGAAAAGAAAAAGCAACTCCTTTCAGGTTTCTGTGAATTTTGCGAGTTTGGGTGGGTTTTCCCACTTACTACACCCGTGCGTTGCTTCTGTTTATTTGTCTTGTTGGGGGACTGGGCACGAACAGAGGTGCACAGTCAATAGTTTTAAGCCCATTAAAATCTCTCTAGCTGGGGAGGAAGAACAATGCCTCCCTCTTGCCAAGCAAAAACCAGCAGCCAGCAGAACAAGGCCAAATGATAGAGAACACCTCCTGCAGATCCTGACTCAACTTTTTTTGTTGAGTTTGCACCAGGATCACCAGCTGCCCTTCACAGAGGCCGGCCAGCATGTTCATCAAATTCCCTATCAGCCCAGGATCAGCTCCTAGATTCGAGATGGATGAGTAGATGCTAATGAGGGCTCGGGCTGCAAGATGTTTTTTTACATTTGACTCTCTGACCTTCATTTTATTTCATTCAAAAATCTGGAACCAAAGCTCAACCTTGGGCCTTCAGGAATGCACTTAGCCACTCGCTCTCGGCAAGCAGCAGACCAGGCTGACAGAAAGCTTTTCTTTAACTGCTTTTCAGCAAAATGGCCGCCTCAAGGATTAGTTCTGAAATGGATGAGGGCAGGAATGTTTCCTAGGACAAAGAAGGACACGTTTTGTTTTTTTTAAAACAGCAGTAAATATACAGGATAAAAGTTTTTTTTTTTTTTTAAATAAAAATACCGTGGTACACTTAAAAAAAAAAAAATCGAGTCCTATAATTGAAAATAGATTTTATTTCTTACAGGATGAACTCAGTGCTACCACACTTTTAAGGTTATTTTATTTTTTATTGATTTTAAAGAGCTTTCTAACAAGATTATATGCCCTACACGGTGCGGGCAAAAGCTCTTTGACTGAATTTAAATGAATTGTGGTCAGCTCAACTTTGAGCAGAGGACTCTCTTATCCACACTCCATTAACATTATATTAAAACGAAAGTATCTCCTTTGACTTTTTGGTCGTGCTGCTGGAAAACACTAATAATAATGCCTTCCTCCGAAGGTATATGCATCTCTCCAATAGCCTATGTTAACCTATCTGGCATCCATACTAAAGAACAGAGACACAATACGCTCCTTACCAAAAGAATACATCTTTTGATTGACCCTTCCACCCCAAAACAGGAGTGCCTGGGATTATTTCAACCTTCCTGGAGGAATGAATTTTTTTTTTTAATAACACTTTTTTTTTTTTTTTAAATCACAGTTGTGTTATGTTTTACCTCCAGCTTTAAAACCATGCAAATGGAAGAAAACCAATCTCAGTAAACATTCCCCTGACTATCATCAGGTTTAGGGGAATGTTATTTCTAGACCTAAAGAACAATGCAGTATAAACCACAGATGCTCATGCCTGTCAGAGATGAAGTGTCCAAAGATTAACCCACGGCAAACTATCTCTGCCTTGCATTCCAGGGTCACTTAAATCCGAATGCAAGGAAGACACCTTTTGGCTAAAAATGTAGATGTCAGGCAGCTGCACGTCAGACTTTAAAATGATCTTTGGAAAATCTCACAGGCTTATGCTATCCTAAAACAGCAAATACTGACTTTTTTTTTTTTTTTAATGTAATACCAGCAAACCACAGTCAAGGTCAGAAAAAGTCTACTTGGCCACCTGAATAACTCTGCCATATTTGGTATCCAAAATTAAAAGGCAGAGATTTTAAAGTAGTAGTTAAAGGCTAGATTTCGATATGAAAACTTAAAGTTGGGGCAGGGCAGAAGCCAAAATAAGGACAACTCATTTAATGGCATTCAGTTGGCTCGTGTGTGAAATATACACGTACTCATACACAGTCCACAAAATAGTACTCAGCTGAACCAAGAAGGGCTAATGTCTTAATCAGACATATACTGAGTGATGATGTAGGTTTTTAGGCAGCCCCAAAATTGTTAGGCCCGTCTCAAGTAAGTGAACAGACCCCTTAAATTTAAAATTGTAAAATACAGGAAGAGACATGTTGAGCGAGGGGTGCACTCAGCAAAACGACACTAAATTAGACCCTCCAATAGGTCTTGTCTTTAGACAGCCCAGCACTCCGTGGGTTTGATAAATGGTGGTTGGAGATTTTGGTTTTGTTTCTCTATATAAACAAAATACCATGGAAATACCCTCCTGACCCTAGAGCAGCACAGAAAAGATCCACAGACCAAGTGGTTTACCAATCTGTGTTGATTGAAGCCAAGACCAGCTAGATCAGGAGTCCCCTCTATCTGCCACTTGATTTCGGATAGCCAGATACAAAGCTGGTTTTATTGACTTGCCAGGAAATGCTTCCCCACCCAAGTTCAGCACTCAATAATGAACCACAGATACTCAATTTCAATGAGGCACTAACAAATCTTCCAAGGAATAAAACCTTATCTTTCTCACGTCAACATTTTTTGGGAGAAGAGGGTTAAGAAGTAAAGTACAGACTCCAAATAGGGGTGTTAAGGAGGAACAGAGGAAGGAGGGAGTCGAGTTTTCCATTGCCCTGAGGATATCGCTTAGGCTCAATTAAGTTCAGACAGCAAAACAAGTGTGAATCTAAGAGGTTTGTACTCCAGTTACCAGTATGAATAGCGTTTACCAGCTGAAGGGAAACTTTGCTGAAAGTTATCATGGTTTACTGATGAGTACTTTTGTATCAGTTACCAAAAAAAATTTAAGCCCACCACTAATGCTCTGAATGGCTCAAGAATTATACAAGGAAGCATAAATATGTCTATCTCTGTCTGCTTGGGTAACAAGCAGCTCTTGGAGCTGAAAAGTTCAAAGGGGGAACTTGTTATCCCAGAGCCCTAAATCTATAAATCTTACAGCTGACATTTCCCAACCTAGGGCAATAACAGATTAAAAGATCAGGAGGGGCATTTCTATTCTTAAGAACAGAACCAGCAGCTGCTGTCCCCATTTGGAATACTTGGCTCATGCAAACTTGTTTACGCATTTGGTGTATTCATATAATTTGCCAATTTGCTAGGCTTGACACCAGTAAGATGGCTGGACATTTGCTGTTGCCCATTTGTTGACTCGCACTAACTCCAGGCCTGATGCCACATAAAAAGAACCTGGCAGGCTAGCTGGGCGAGGTCTTGATAAACGAACAAACGGAGTCTTGATTTCTCTTGAATTATCCTCACAACCCCTTTATTTATCCTTTCCTCTGATCAAAGCTAGATTGATTCCTAGGTTATTTCAACCAAGAGTCACGACCACGACTCAAGTCAGGCACTTTAGGTAAAACAGCTTTAGGTATTTAGCCCCAAACGAGCACCAGCTAAACAAACAATTAACCTGAGAACACAAACACATGGCCACTCTCTTTCATCGTAGCCCGTCACTGGGCAAGCTTTCCTTGCTCGCGAGAAGCATAACTTCAGGGGCTCACCGCCCCCTTCTCTTACCCTGAGACAGCAACAAATCCTACATATATCCATCAATTTGTGATCTTTAGAAAGAGACCAGTACTGGTCTTTTCCAGCTGTAATACTGGATGAAAATGTCTGACGTTGGTAACAGAAAACTACACATTTAAAAACCATTCTTACCATGCTGAGCATATTTAAATATGGCGGCTCAATCAGCCGATACAAGATTTTAGGGGCATCAAGAAGCCCTACTGCTCCAGAACTTTCTTCTAGGCTGCAGGTCACTATACCCAAATCTCCACCCATGGCTTGATGTCCTGGGTATCAAATGCCCTGGATAAAATACCTATTAACTCCCTAGCATCAGTTTGCTTCATACAGCGAGAGAGTGACCAAGACCCAAAGGGCACAAACAGCTAAAGAGGTAAACCACAGTCCGCGTGGAGAATGGAACAGAAGTTTTATTGAAGGAGAGAAGCTTATAGCTAGTGCGGACTGGGCCACCGAAGGCAGGAGGAGGACTGGGGAAGTAAGGAGGAGGTCCAGGAGCACCTCCTAGAACACAGAGAAGGTTAGTCCATGTTGAAGCGAACAACAGTGAGAACTGGCCACCTCCAACACATAGGATTCTCACGATTTCTTTCCTCATCATCTGCCCATCCAGCAGGTAAAATGCATTTGGTAGAGAAAGAGGGAACGAAATCTTGCTCGCTTGCAATTCTGCCCGTCTCTCCCTGTGCCCGGGGTAACTGCCAACCCTTTGCCCAGAACCTCTGAGAGCTCCCCTTCTTCCTATTTGCTCTCTTTTCTCCCATCCTTTCACAAAATTCCAGGAATGAGAATTAAAATCCTCTACCCAACTAACAGCAGGGACAATCCTGAAGCTCCATCCACCAAAAAACTATTTACACTGAAGAAAAGGGTCACTGTGTTTACTCAGAGAGCACAGAGATTTTTAAGCCAAAAAAAAAAAAAGTCCTCATCAACTGATTTTGAGTCGAGGCTTTATCCTCCAGAACCAGTTGTTTCTCACACTTGTCATTCTGGCAAAGTCACCTCTCTGTTGAAGTTGCAGACCAACGTTTCAACGTCCCCAGAAACATTAAAATGTTCCCTTTGTGAGCGGGACGACCTCCAGTCAGAACTGGAAGATTAGGGTGAGCATACGGTCAACCACGGCAGTCCCAGCTCCTACTGCGTATCCAAGCAGCATTTCACATTTTCATGGTAAAATTACAGGAGCCTGGGCCTCAGGTCAGCAGCCTCACGGGCCCAGTTGGAAACGAGAGCCCAAGTCACACCCTGAAGTTTCCGCAGTCGTGTCCGGTAGTCAGGCAAGCTCACCTAAGAGGAGCATTCGGTTCTCACCCGAAGCAATTTCCCCCCAGCAGACAGCCCCAGGTTCCCCCCAGGGAATGGGGCAGAGGCTCCCATGAGCCTCAGCTCTCGCACAGTTGGCGCAGAAATGCCCAGCGCCTTTTGTGGCTGGATAGGCTATCACCTCTTCGCACAGCTAAAGCTGCAAAGGAAGCAGGAACCGGGTGAAGTGAGAGTCCCAAGGAGTGGGGGGGCACGGAGCAGAAGGCAACCCGGATGGGGACCCGCCGCGCGGCCGGAGACCCTTACCAGCTGGGGTGACAGCAGGAGAATGTGGTGGCATTGGCCACACATTTAACTGAGGGAGGGAAACATGCAAGTCACAAGCTAGCATCTAACTCGGTGAAAAACCCATCCATCGGGGCTAACTCGGCCATCAACAGTGAGTTTTTCAGTTTTTTTCTACTTTTCCCCCTCATTCTTCCTTTCTACCCCCAAATTATAGTACCCGTCTACTCTGTTCGTGGCTCCACAGTAGCTTAGTCAACATCAAGCCACTGAAGAAAAATTGGAGATCATTTACTAGAAAACCTTGACGAAGCTGAAGAACAAATTTTGACCTTACTCGGGGATTCTGACACTTTCTGAGAGTTTTGTCCAGCCTGAAGCGTCTCCTGGAACCTCAACAACTAGGTGGCTAACAGGATTCTACCTGGGATCAGGCAAAGGTCTAAGAGTTTATTACCTTTCAAGTGTAAGACAGCAACATTTGTACCAATGCTGTGAAAACACACAAGACACAGCATCAAGGTGTGCTCTGAGGTCATTTCTTGGGGAGAAAAGCTGAGAGATTGCCACAGGAGAGGCTGGAGACGAGGTAAGTGGGGCTTGAGGACCCCGCTGCTGGCTGGCAGAGCAGCGCGAGCCCGGCCATGAACTTGTCTTGGCCATGACCGATTCTGTCATGTCCTCTCCACCCGTCTAGAAGCCACTGTATTATCGTTTGTCCTTCACGGCACGAGAAAAAACAAATTGTCAAGAAAAATGCTTTTACAGCCCAACACAATGGGAGACCCACTTGAGGTTTTCCAGCCACTCAAGTTGAAAAAGGAATTGAAAATGGACCCTTCCCTTCTCTACTGAAAAACACAGCAAGCACGACACTCTCGGGAATAGTACTTCCTAAGTTCTAAAGGAAAAATGCCTTTGTCTTTGAGCTCCGCTTCCTTCCATTAGTGGACTTCTAGACACTTCGGACGGCTACACTTCATCTCCTGTGCGGATCCTATTCTTACCCCCGGGCTTGCAACAGCCAGGACTCATGCAGGGCCGTGAAGTCAACACTGCTGGTTTAAATAAGAGAAAGTTAGCTCTACAGGCATTTTTGTAGCAGTATTAATTTACAATAACCCGGGGGTGGAGCAACCCCAATATCCATCAACAGACAAGTGGATAAATAAAATCTGGTAATATCCATGCAATGAAATGGCGTTCGGCCCCCAGAAGGAGGTTTCCCGTCTTTGGAGGAGGGGTTAATATTCAAGCCGCAGTGCACAGAAACCTTAGGGACCTTATGCGAAGGGAAATAGGTCAGTCGCAAAAAGCCCAACACTGCAGGAGTCCACGCGGGACTTATCTCAAGCAGCCCGGCTCGTAGGAACAGGAGCAGAATGGCGGTTGCCACGAGTTAGGGGGGACGGCGGGAGAGGGTGGGGATGGGGAGTTATGGTTAAATGGGTGGCGAGCTGCCGTTTTGCAAGATGAAGAAGTTCTGCAGGCTGGCTGCTCGACAAGGTGCGTGGAGACTCGTCTCATTCTAGCAGTAGCTGCGAGGGTCAACCTTGCTTTAGAGACAAGGAAACTGAGGCACCGAGGGAGGAAGTAACGTGTCCAAGAGGACGATGACACGCGGATGGTATGGATGGGGCTGAATTCGTAGGTCACCCCCTTCTCTCTCTCTCACACACACCCACACCCCTCTTTGTCTCTCAAAAGGATCTTCTCCAGCTTCTGTAAGCCGGGGTTCCCCACACCATCCACACCAAGTCCTCTCCTGAGAGCCCCCAGTTACCTCCACATCGCTGCTGCTGTGTCCTACTGGGACGCTGGGATTCTCTCCACTTCTCCACGGGGACACACGTGACCCACCCTTTCCTTCTGGAGAGTATCTCCTCCTCGGTTTTCTGGACGAGGTTTTCTCTTGCTCATCCTCCCACTTGTCCGACCACTCCTTCCTTATCGCATTCCTAAGAAGTCGATACTCTTCCCCAATTTCCACCAAAACAATGGCTGATGGATAACGAAGTGAACAAGTGAACGGTTAGGTAAGATTAACTGCAACTAATTTAACACAAGCACAGGGTTCTTTGAGGCTTGTAATAGGTTCCAGACTCTTCCAGATGCCTGTCCTCCCCGAGCTGTCACTTAGAGATAGGATTCAATTGCACTTACTTTACACCTCAAAATGCCTAGTGCAGTACTTGGCACATAATAAACCTTAAGATTTCATTCAATCTTAATATAGCTAAATTCTCACATTCAAAAGCACTTTCCCTAGTATATGCTGCCAAGTTCCCCAACTATTCAACGGCCCCCTTCCTTCCAGTGCCACTTAGGGGTCCTACAGACGCTCCACTTAACAGCTAAAGCAAGAGGAAAACATCTCTGTTCTACTTTCTGTGTCGTTCTCAGAGCCCTGCCAGCTCCCTGGTCTAGAGGGACCCAGGATATTTTGTAGGCTTTTCTGAAAGACACCGTCCCTTCCTGACTCTCATATCTCAACCGCTATCCCTGCCCTCAGAGGGTCTCCCCCGAAATAAAAGCACTGAATGAGATTATAACACTCAAATAACTTCCCTGCATTTTCTAATTAATTGAGTTAAATAAGCGAAACCCTAAAGAGAAAATCCAAGGAAGTTCCAAAGTGCGTGCACGCTCGAGTCAGCTAAATTTTGGTGAAGAGTAAATTAGGTTAGCAACAGATTAAATCCGTCTTGGTATGTCCCAGTGACTAGAAAGTCACAAAATGAAACAGTTTCGTTCTTTGTTACCTTCTCTTAAAGTCTTTGCTTTATCCACTTCGGTAAACATTTTCCATTTCACCCTTTTTCTGGACAGTACGTTCTGAAATCTACTTCAGATCTCCGACCTCACAGATGTTCTCCTATTAGTCCTGTGCTCAGCATAATGGAATGTTAATGTTGCGACTTACCCCACAAAAATCCATGGTGTAGCCCTTGCTGGGTAAATAAGCCCGTCCGGTGGGTATGGCTATCCACACAGTAGTAGATTTGAAAAGTAGCTGCTTCAAGCAACAAAAATCCATCGTAGGGAATTCGGAGCTTTCTAAAATTGATATTTTTTGTTTGCTATAGATATTGAGACTAATGTCCCACCTCATTCCATACACCCCAAAAAACACTGAGGGACAAGATCCTTAATTAGCCTACAGCATGAACACCACCCAAATTATGGCAAAAAAATTAAGATAAAAATTCAACAGTGAATGATCCTTACTGAGTTGTGGGCTTTGCCTAGCCCCAGAGAAGGGCTTTTTTCTTACGTCTAAGAAACAAATAAAAGGCCTCACACATAATAATAACCAAATGCCAAATCCATTTTGGACATTCAAAATGAAGATGATGGAATTCAAAAATCACTTTTTACAAAAATCTTTCAACCAATAAAAGGTCTTTTTTTTTTTTTTAATAACAGAGGTGTGATGGTACATGAGGTTGGTTCAATTTTTAAGACTGAGTAGATTTTTTTTCCAAGGACCACACTGCTTTTAAAGATTAAGAAAAGAAAAGCCTTTCCAGACTTCTGAGAGTTATAGCAAACATTTTCTTTTTTTTTAACCAGGGTTGTCTTGAATTATGTGTGTATTCAGAACTTAGCCTTTTCCATTTTTTGTGGATTTTTTGTTTTGTTTTGTTTTTTATAGAACACTTGTGTAAAATCATCATTACCAAGCCAGAAGGCCCTTCTTTCCAGGAGACAATTGTCTCTAAAGCTCAAGCCTCTCAAAAGGACAAATTCTACCCAGAGAGCACTGAAGCCCCGGGAAGGGGTGTGTAGGAAGGGTGGTGAGCAGGCCTCAAGTAGCCCAGCGGGAAGGAATACTTTATCTCAGTCTTACTTTAGAATGACTCCCCGGGGTAGTAATCAAACAACCAACCAACTTTTAGTCAGTTTTATTATTGTTCTTAAATTCTCTAAAGACGATGAACCAACCCTCTTACTGCCTGTATTTAGAACTGAGCACACCTACCGATTCGTGAAGAACACAATATCTGGAATATGATTATCACCACCACCTCCAGGCAGTCTTCCTGACTGCCATCCTCCGCCTGCCCCCCCCCCCCCCCCCCCCCCCCCCCCCCCCCCCCCCCCCCCCCCCCCCCCCCCCCCCCCCCCCCCCCCCCCCCCCCCCCCCCCCCCCCCCCCCCCCGCACTGGAGTACTTGTTAAAAACTTCATTTTGTTTATTTTTCTTTCCCTTTGTTAGATTGATGAGGCTCTTAAGATCTGAAATGACAGTCCCTCTATAACCAAATGCCTTGGTTCTCAGCAGAGCCAATAGTTTAAGGAAACTATTAGTTTAAACAATTAGCCAATAGTTTATAGGAAACTACAGTTTAAGGAAAATCCACGGAGCATCTGTTACTGATGGGACCACTCCAGTCCCTGGGGTCACGGCAGTGAATAGAATATACGAAAATGCCAGCCTTCTTCGGGCTTACACTCAAGTCACGTTTGCGTAGATGAACACTAGAGAACATTCCTTCTTGATGGCTTAGAAAGTTACTCAACGAACAAAAGGGAAAACATACGTATGGCCTGCTTTCACATAATTCCTTCAAATGGTCCAGGTCCAAGTCCAAGCCTGACTGCAAAGAAAATGTAGAGGCCTGGAATTATCACCTGACCCATTAATTTCCCTTTATCAGTCTCAAAACCATGAGATGGGACGGGGTCCTTATGCTTCCATCACACCATTAAGCCCACAAACTCTAACGTATCCCTAAGATATAGCCCACAATATCCTCCCAAACTGAAAACCATGTTGGGAAGGTACGTTTGAGGGGGGACCAATCCTGCACCGTCGTCCAATCCTAACAACTATTACGTGTAGAACATAATCGTCAGAATCCTTTCATGTTACACGTTGTCTCTTCTGAACCCTCAGAGAGAGCTTCTCTCTCCTCTACCGACGCCTTCATGGACACTCAATGAGTTTATGTCACTTGCCTAATTTGACACAGCTGGTACATTGCAAAGTCAGACTTAAACCCAGAACTACAGACTCCAACATCAATAGTGATGCCCTAAGAGCATGACGGCATCCGAGGGCACCTGGCTGGCTCAGTCGGTTCAGCGTCTGACTCTTGATCTCAGCTCAGGTCTTAATCTCAGGGTTGTGAGTTCAAGCCCCGCACTGGGCTCCACACTGGGCATGGAGCCCACTTAAAGAAAAAAAAAAAGAAGAGAAAAAGTATATAGCTGAAAATGGCATTGGAAATATACAGAACACCCAAACTCAACATGATTCTCTGGACAATATAGTCTTATTTACATACACACACACACACACACACACACACACACACACACACACACACTCTCCCACGATCTAGAGACCCACAGGCAAACCCACCAGTCACTAGTGATGGAAGGGGACTCTTTCCATTGCAGTCAGAGATTAAACCGTCCTCACAACCGAGGCGTACATGGTTTATGTAATGACTGCCCTCATTTCTGGATCACGGAAGGTGGTGATCCTTCCCTGTTACTAAGGACGTAGTCAGACACAGTAAACCCCATCTGCAGTCTCCTGAAGGACCAGGACACACACACATTCCCCCACTTAACCCCAGCCCTCAGGACATCTCCTGACGAGGAGCAAGAGTCATCAGCCAACACTGCCTGCATGAGTGACATTACTACACGAACAACCGCGGAAGTGAGTTTAAGAGCCTTGGTTCATTTTTCTGCTGCTTCTTTCCAGCCTCCTATTAATTAATTTGGAGCCACTTAAAGGCAGAGACGCTGTCTTCCAGGATAAACCATGTACAGAACCCCAGATGGTGTCGTGATCGTGTGGCATGTGTGTGGCATCAATATTTGCTCATTGATTTGTTGCTCAAATACCACGACTAAGTCAAGTTTGTCTGGCAAATCGGGCAATTTTAATAATTAGCGTCTGAGGTGGGAAAGTGCCTTTTTATTAAAAAAAAATTAGGAGTGGAGGGGCAGTACGGAGAGTAACACCAGTCTACTTGGAAGGATGCTGGATACAGATAGATCCTAGCCCAAAAAAAACAGAAAGAAAGAAAAACTCCATGTAGATAAAATCTGAATGTAACACTTTTATTGTTTTGTTTTATTTTGTTTTTAACGTACACACACCACACACCAAGGAAAGAAGCCAAGTAATACAAGTGCCCTCAACACCTCTGGGAGCCTGAAGAATCACTTTCTGTTTACTTGCAATGAGGAAACATCAACTATTGCTTCAGGAAAGGAAAGATGCTCTTTCTCGAGTCGGCCATCACAAATTTTAAAAGATGTTCTGAACCAAAGTGCACACACTCAACACGTCAGCTTGAATGAGAGGTTTTAATAAACAGAACATCTACAATGAATCTTGGAACACGGAAAAAAATAAAATTAAAAGGTTTAAAAAAGAAAAAAAAAAAAAACAGAACATCTAATGCCCTGAAGACTAAGTAGCCTTCTGACGGGTGTGGGGGCATCGGGCCAAGCAGGAGCAGTGAGGATCCCCCAAGTCAATCTCCCGTCCAGTAAAAGAAGGCCTTTATGGAGTTACCACCGAGATCTTCGGGAAATGTATTAATTAGCTCATGTTTCCATGGGATAAACATAATTCTTCTTTGATGGTAAAAAAATTTTCAAGTAGCTTGAGATCCTACTTTTGAATCAGAATTTTAAATGCAGTGAACCGTGATGACGTTGTCCTAGAAGACACAGCCAAATGTGAACAGACCCCAGGATATGCCTGGGAAGGGACACTTTAAAAAAAAAAAAGAAAGGGATGCCTGGGTGGCTCAGTTGGTTAAGCAGCTGCCTTCAGCTCAGGTCATGATCCCAGGTCCTGGGATCGAGTCCCACATCGGGCTCCTTGCTCGGCGGGGAGCCTGCTTCACCCTCTGCCTCTGCCTACCTCTCTGCCTGCTTGTGCTCTCTGACAAATAAATAAATAAAATCTTTAAAAAAAAAAAAAAAAAGAAAGAAAGAAAGAAAGAAATCCTTGGTTTATTTTACTATCCTGGATTTCTTCTATAAGATGCTCAAAGAGAGCGCATGTTGATTAAAGAGTTGGGACTTGTGTGTTCTGGTTATCTGAAGTTTAATTTTAGCTTCATTGAGAAAAATAATTCCATATTATGAGCTCAAGCAGATCGCCGCCAAAGGCAATGATGTTGTTAATGCTTAATTGAAAACTCTTCTGAATTATTAATAGCATAATTTCTGCCTTCGGATAAATATTTATTTCAGTTGAAGCTTGTCCAATATAAAATTATACACGACAAACTAGCAGAGCCTTGAAAGGTACAGTGGGTTTACATGACTGCATACAAGAGACATAGTACTGAAAACTAGGGTATGTATAAGGTCTTTTTTATAAATCCCATCATGGCAAAATGGTCTAGGTTAATCCATCTATGTGTAGAGTCCCAGAAGCTCAGACCGCAGTCACCGAGGACCACCTCTATGACATCCCATTCGTCCTTCGAAATCGTTGACTATCTCCTTTTCCAAGGAAGAGCACTTTATAGGCTCTCTTTTCCACGAACCTCTTTCAAAAGACACAATTAAGGGGCGCCTGGGTGGCTCAGTGGGTTAAGCCTCTGCCTTCTGCTCAGGTCACGATCTCAGGGTCCTGGGATCGAGCCCCACATCGGGCTCTCTGCTCAGCGGGGAGCCTGGTTCCCCCTCTCTCTCTGCCTGCCTCTCTGCCTACTTGTGATCTCTCTCTGTGTCAAATAAATAAATAAAATCTTAAAAAAAAAAAAAAGACAATCGAAAAGCACACAAATGGTAAGCAGTCCCTACCCCACAAGGAGTGTCCTTCCCATCAGCCAAAAAAGTGTATATAAGGTCAAAGCAATACCTGGACAATGGAGGGGAGTCAGGGAGCCACAGAGGCAGCAGGAAGGAGTGGGGAGACCACACAGTGTAGCGGACATTGCTGTTCCCCCATCAGAAACCCCTCGGGGACCCAGACACTTGCACACTGGAAAGTACCAGAACGGGTAGCTCTGATCCTCCCAAGTCCGTGTCTCCAGACACAGAGGCCCCACAGCGCAGTCATTCCTACAGGTCCAAATTTTCAAAACCACCGCTGTCAGACTTGAACGCATACTTCAACTTTTGATCAAGGAGAAGTGGAAAACAGCACCTGGCCTGTAGCTTACAAGTTAAATGTTCAAGAAACGGACGACTGATACCAACGCGCCATCGGTCTCGCCACATAATTCTTCCTCTTCGCTTCAACAAGCCCAACAGGGCTATCTAGGCACTCGCTTCAGCTAAAAGGATGCGAGCCCCCCCTGCCCCGAATCCCCAGCGACCACTCCCTACGAGCACCACACCGTAACCACCAATTTCACCTCCGGAGTCTTCCTCCATCTTTCTCTTCCTGGCCACGCTCAGCGGCCCTGTGGCAAGTCCGGCCTTTCTTCTGGAACCCGGCTGGGTTCTCTACCATAGATCTCCCGTTTCTCACTCCCTCTCATCCTCCACACCCCCGGAAGAGTCATCTACTATCACACACTCAACAGAAACACGCACTCTAGTTCAAGATCTGACCTTGGCTCTGCGCTCCAGCCTTCCCGCCCACCACCGCCCGACTTAGAGCTTGCGGATACTTGACGACCGCGGTTACCTGCCTATCCCCGGATGGTTAAAACCCAGACCGGCCCTCTGACTGGCAAACAAGCCCCTCCTGCTAGGTTGGCTCTTAAAGAATGACGTGCAGTTAATTCAATGAGACGGTTTTCCCAAAAGTGCCCCCTGGAATGGATTCTATTCCCTCAGCCCTGACCACGCTGAACCGAAAGCATCTATTTCGGCACCTGCCACCGCTGGACCCCAAGCTCCTTGAAGGCCAAGACCATTCTGTGCACATCTCTCTGTTCAAAAGGACTGCGGTGTCCAGTAAACTCCCCGGGGTGGGGGGCGGGGCTGGCCGCTGGACTTAATGTCTATCATTGTCTAATATTTTTATTTATTACTTATTTTTAATGTTACTTTAGAGGGAGAGCGAGAGCAGGAGCGGAAGGAGGAGTAGAAGGCGAGAGAAAATCTCAAGCCACACCGACACGGGGCTCAATCTCACAACCCTGAGATCACCACGTGATCTCACGAGCTGAAGCCAAGAGCCAGACTCTCCACCAACTAAGCCACCCAGGTGTCCCTAATGTTTCTATAAAGGTGGATGAATATTTAAAAAAAAAAAAAAGCAAAGAAAGAATCGTACTGACAGTGGCAAAAAAAATTTTTTTTAATTTGTGTACAACAGAATGGAATTTTAAAACAACTGAAAATTCCACAAATGCCCGCAGTATTCCAGCTGCAAATATTTAGGGCGTCCTAGTCTGGATGTACTGTCTCCTTCTAAAGAATAATATGAAACACATTATTAACTAGGGCTTATGGTTCTCTTCTCCCAGAAAGCAACAGAAGCAACACCCCAGTGATGAATGAAAATGAGTCTCTTGGCTGTTTATTCTGGGACTTTATAGCTGGTGGAGGCCTACGGAGGAAAAGTTACAGAATTGTTTTTCTGGATTCTTTTCTCTCAAGGGTTCAGTCTATGCTTCCTCTGCCATTCCCAGAGTTAGAACACTTAAAATAGAATCGGTGGTGAACGTGGGTGTAAAAGGGAGTTGTAGTCAACATAAAAGTATTAATCCAAAGGAAGTTCCGGTGTTAATAAGTCCCCACCACCAGTAATACGCCTTGCCACGAAATTTCTAATGATTTTAATTACATATTACTTATGCCAAAAGTACTGAGAGAGAACAAGGGAGCAGGAGGAAGAGAGAGAGAGAGAGAGAGAAAGGAATAGAAAAAGAAAAGGCTTTGGTCAAGTCCACGTGTGCCCGTCTAGCCGTGCAGTCATGTGGTTTCTGCTGGGTTCTTCCAGAAGGGCATGTCCTCACAGAGCTCCCGGGGCCTCTGGCAGGGGGAGGACGTGGGCAGGAGCTGCGTGAAGCAGCTGGGCCCCGAGTTTGGTCGTGGAGTCAGTAGACACAGCGAAGATCCCACAGAGGGGAAAAAAAAAAAAAATCAAAAAACCACCAAGGGCAGAAGCGGCCCAACTTCTGGGAGACCCAGTAGTTAGAGGAAAGCCTTTTTTAAACTCAGTGGAAAAGGCACACACACAGCAGGCACCAGTGTAATTACCGAAGCCACTGGGCCTGTCTGCCAAGCTGGGCTGATGTGGCCTCCTGACCAGGTTTTATTCTCGGCTCCTATGGCCCTCTAGTCCCCAGGCGCTCCCCGCTCCTGCACAAACCAGCAGACGCTGGCCTCGTGCACTGCGGACTCTCCACCATCTTCTGCCGCCTTCGGGCAGCGACTTCAAACGGGACAGCATCTGCGACATGGACCAAAGCAGCCCAAAATGCTACGTTGGGGTCGTTGAAGAATTTCTTTCCACATTTCCCAAGACGATGACGCGTTTTCCTACCAGAGAGATGACAAGCATGACCCCGACCATCACTCAGTGATTTGGGTCAGTCGCCTGCTCTAGGCAAATGCCTGTCGGAGCACCAGAGTGGGAGCGGAATCCGACCTGACTCTCCCAGGTCACCATCCTGCCTACCCCAGGCTCTACTGACCAAGAATAAGTAAACCTCCATCACATTTAACTGTGCTTCCTCAGTCTCCCCTCCTCCGGGCTCAAGCAAGTGGTCTGCACTGCAGAGCACACCCACTGTGTGCAGCTAGTAAAAGGCCTTTCCTCTTCCTTCGGATCGCCCCCCAGACCGTGACCCACATCCCAATTTGTGCATTAGACAGGACCCGCCTCCTATCTCTGGGAGGAAAACACTAATGGCCTTTCTGAAGCCACTGTAAACTCTTCTCAAGTCAGAGCTTAAAAGAATAGTTCCCACCTCACAGCAGCAGCATCTCCAAGGAAAATTCCAGAATGAAACAATGTATTTCATAAAGCCCAGAAGAAACCCAGTGGGTCAGTTAAACTGTAACAAGTCGCAAGGCCAGACTAACCTGGATGGAGGCTTAAAGGAGAAAGTTACGGGAGAGAAGAATACAAAATAAAGTCCCAAATGGTGCAAGTCCCTGGCTGAGATGGATGGAGGGTTCCCTGCAAAAAGACCTCCGCACAGCTGCTCAACACCGGTATTTTTTCAGCCCAGCCTCCGCCAGCTGAAGCAGAGCTCAGACAGAGGGGTGTTAGGAGGAGACATTTCCTTAAGCCCGGACTTTCAGTGCAACTCCAAGCTGAATTTTCAAAGAACAGAATGCCTAACTCGAAAGGGCAGGCTTACAGTTTGGCTCCGATCAACTCTGTTAGAAGACTACTCCCCCGTCGGTGGCTACATCTGAATGAGGTCCTTTTCCTTCCTATTTTTGGGGAGCAGAATCACTGCTGTCCTGACCCACACAAAAGGGGGGGGCTGACCCCACATGAGAAATGATCATGAACTCGGGGTACCACCCGACACCCCAGAACCCATGGCAGAGAGAAGGACAGAGGTGGCAGGAGTTTATTCCTATTAAAAAATTCTTCTTTCCCCTGGGCTGATTATTCGAAGTCCAAAGACTCCTGCACGCCCCCCCCCACCCCCCAGCCCACTCGCATTTTCCTTAGGCTGACTGACTCTAGGAAAACAAGCATTGCATTATGCTTCACTCCCCGGAATGAGATCAGCTCTAGTCTCAAATTCCCTTCCAGAACAACCCCAAGGCCACAGATCCCGTAAAAATCCCAGCTGCTCGATGGTGCAGAAGGCCTGAGCTAGGACAAGAAAGCATTACTTCACTCAGGATCAGCAAATGCGTCCTAACCCTGGGCCGGCACCCTCACCGGCCTGTTCCCCAGCGCCAGGCAGGAACCCGTCTGGAAACAAGCGGCTCTCGGCTCCTCCTCCCGAGGCAGCGCAGCCAAGGCGAGGCAGCCGAGCAGCGTTCCGCGGTGATTTTCTCCAACTGGCACCATCTGTGCCTGCCCGGCCAGACGTGCTGACAGAGCAGGCTGCGTAGACCATTACTAATCTACGGGGTCGACGGGGTCAGGCCTGCAACGTGATGCCTATAGATTTCAAAGGCCGGCCTTCCTCCATGCCGGCTAATCAATCTACGTTGAAAAGCAAGCCCGTTTTTATTCTTCTTTTAAATTTCAAAGAAGAAAAAAAAAATCTCGTTTTTCCAGTTCTTCGGGTGGGGATCGCTTGCATGGAATCGGGGTCCTGGTACCGGCTGAGTTGTGGGAGATCTTCGGGGGCAGGAGGCTTGGCTTACCCGCCGATCCTCTGCCAAGAATGGGTGACAAGGCCAAAAGGACAACTCTCCTCCCACAAGGAAAGCCTTCCAAGCAGCAACATAGGGGAAGGCCAATGTAGATCAAGATTCAAGTCTAGATCAAGATTCAAGTCTAGGGCGCCTGGGTGGCTCAGTTGGTTAAGCAACTGCCTTGGGCTCAGGTCATGATCCCAGAGTCCTGGGATCGAGTCCCACGTCGGGCTCTCTGCTCCACAGGGAGTCTGCTTCTCCCTCTGACCTTTTCCCCTCCCATGCTTTCTCTCACTCTCTCTCTCTCTCTCTCAAATAAATAAATAAAATCTTAAAAAAAAAAAAAAATCAAACTCTACGGCAAAGTCACCCCTCCCCACAAGGGGAGACTGCAGGACGGTACTAAATGCCTACAAGTATCCTATCAGGATCACAGTGTGTGAGCCTGAGCACACAGCCCCAACTACTCTCCACCTGAGAATTCACCCACCAGGGCTCCCAATGGCCATCAGCTCCTCATCAAGTACTTACTGAAGGCCTACTGTGTGCGTGAAGAGTTTCCGTTGCCTGGTGCTCCTCTGAGTTCTGTCTCTGGGTAATGGGGATAGTGGCTCCCGGGAGGGCCCCCCGAACACAGGATGTCAGTCCTGCCCTCAAAATGCCCATCGGGTGAGCACACATTTGTTTCAGGTGTGATGCAGTGACTAAAAGACCTGTTCGGTGATTCTGTAAATACAATTTTTGGTCTGTCGAGACCAGCTACGGTCATCGTTTCTTTACAGATGGTACGTTATTCCCCATCTTCAAGTTCTCTGATGACTCAACCGGCGAAGACTCAAAGAACCGCCACAAAACGAAGACATCACTACCAGCTCCAAAGAAACCCGATCTGTATTTATGATGATTACAGGTTTAAGGAAATTAAGGTGAGTGACCCATCGTCTTCCTTTTCTGAGATATCAGTTACTCCACTTAACAGAGCTTAGACGGGGCTAAAAATGTCATCCTGAGGAGGAATTTGGGGGCTACAATTATATAACGAATGATCCCTCTACCCCCGATCATTGTCCTTGGCAGACCCTGGGCTTGGGAGGAAGCGGGCAGGGAGGGGCAGAGACCTGCCGTGGGTACGTCGGCATCATCTGAGGGGCAGGTTCCATGAGCTTTCAAGTCATTTCTCCTTCCAGTTTCTCCAGATTTCAGGCCCCTTTGGGTAACTGCAGGTTGCCCGGGCTGGGAACTGGGAATCCAGCGGCTCCTCGGGGCTCCTCCCCTCTCAGGGGTGGCTCTGCCTTATCTCCGAGCCGCTCACACCATCACTTACCCTTATCTAGTCCACATCAAAGCAGCACTGCTATCTAGCCACAGTCCTTCTCCTCGAAGCCTTCCGACTCCTTATCTGGATATTATAAAACAATCCGGGCACACAAAGCAAATGGAAACACTTAAAATGAGAGGTTTCCCTTCCACGATAACTTTACGAACCCATCCTGGGACCACCTGGCACGGAAGACTTCATTCTCTTTATAAAATGAACACCTTCACATTCCAGGACGCCTCGGGTGGGTCTTTGAGACACCGACTTTACGAGCCCTAACTTCAACATTAGGCTTTGGGTGTAAAGCTTTATGAGGTCTTTCCTCCACCTCCAGGCCCTATTCTGTTTTAGGGGCTGGAATTGTTCTAGACACCAGCATCTCCTTTGTTTAAACAAAGGCTGCCCGACAGTTCACTTCATTCCTCCCTCCCTGTCTGCTTCTGCTGGGGCAAGAGATAAGAATCTAGACAGAGACTTTCATCATGTTTTACCTGTAACTTGTCTAAACCACCAACTGACAAACGCGGGCTCTGCCTCTGAGCACAAAGGAACCCAGGGCAGAGAAAGAGCTGCACAGACCTGTGCGTCGGCATTAACACCAGTACAGAAGCAGCAAGTGGAGTATCAGAAGGCAGGATGCTCAGATGGTGGGGTGATAAATCCTTGGCAAGCCTAGAATTATCAAGTCAAGCAAGAAGGAGGCAAAGTTATGGCAAAAACACGGCCACGGGACTCCTAGTAAAGACCTCAACAGCCAAGGTCTAAGTAGAGTTGGTCACAAATCCACGGGTCTCCAACAGCCCTGTCATGCCCAACAAGCCAGAATAGAGGTGGGCAGACTCTTCCATTTAAGCAACTCCCGTTCCTGTCAAGGCACCTACCCACTCTTGTGCCTCCTTGGTTTCTGAAGATCTAATCGTCCTTCACTAGCCTATTGCTGAAAGGTAGGATTTAAGTTTGTTTTTATCATCAACACTCTATTACCAAGTGTGGATATTAAAGCATCAACTTTAACTCTGCATTTATAGGATTACGCTTATTGGTCAGGGAAAAAAAGGCCCTCCGTGCTGAAGATACAAACAGAAGGACAAGAGGAACAAGGTTCATTTTATTCTCTGCCTTCTATGATCACTTAGATTTTCTGTGGTTTATTAAGATTCTAAAGGAAGATCCCTGCAGGGTCCTCAAAAACCCAATCCACCAGGAAGTCCCCACCATACGCCAGGCACTGGCTAGGGTCCGGGAGTACTAAGGTATGACCTCTGCACTCTCAGCATCCAGGGACAGATGGGAAGCAAACATTCAGAAGTCCTCGTGGCTACCGTTTTTCTTAAGAGAGTCGTTCGCATGAGACATATTGAAACAACAACCAACCTTCTCTTTTGGGTTCAGAGAGGGAGGAAAAAAATAATTGCCAGGGTCAGAACGCTGAGAAGTATTTTGGTTTCTGATAAAATGTTGGTATAATATTAAAACCAGGTAAGAGTGATCAAAGGAACCCAATGAAACAGTGTGGTCACTCTTCCTTCATGTGCCATTAGCATTTGCCCAAGGGCTGCCTCTGTGACAAATCAAAATGGCTTGCCCCAGGCTCTGCTTGCAAGAACCACACTGGATTTTGCAAACATGGTACATTACAGTGCCTTCTTCTAAGATTGATTATAGTTCTTTATATTAACCACCTTTTCTACAATGGTCTTGGGAGATCAGGATCTAATCCCCAATTCTTCCTCCAGGAAACCACTTAAGAATCCTTCCTATAGAAGTAACTCCGGACAACAGAATACCCTCGAAAAAAGCTCTTACTGTAATGTGGGGGAATGGGTCACCAGGCAGACAAGCCATGATGCTCACATAAAGATGTGAAGGAGAAACAAAACCAGAAAGGAGTACTTTTTTCTTCCTTTTTATCCATGCACAATACCAACCTGTAAGAGTAAAAGGAGGAAACCCTTAGAACCTCCAACTTGTAACACACAATCCAGAAACCAACAAAACACCATTGGACCAAACCCAAAGTTATTCTAATGGGGCTGGTTCACATAGCTGACCTTGCAGTTGATGGCAATCCCACCGCATACCGTAATACAAGCTAAAGATGCTGACACAGAGTCTCTGCCCATAAATATTTTGTTAGTATTTTTTTCCAGATGCCCCATCATTTGTCCCAACCGTGTGCACAGGTCAATGAACAAGGCCATAAATAAAGACCGACTTCTTAAAGAAGGCTCAGAATTCTATGCTATTTTTAGACCTTTTTCGATCATCCATCCCAGAACATGCTATCTCTCCATTTATATTGTGGAGTAAATAGGATACTTTGGCTTCATGGGATTATTTTAAATATCAACTTTTAAGTTCACAGAATTGCCAACACCTAGCATTTCAGAAGAGCCTGGGAGTTTGTCTTCCTTGTCACTAATGAGACGGGAAAAACTCAGTCAAGTGACTTGCCCAAGGGCACACCGTTGGAAGCTAACCAGGTCATACCAGCCAAGGTGAAATATAGTAACTAAACACTTACATGGACAAAAATTTGCCTTTTTAACCATTTTGTATAGCAAAAAATTACAAATAATCCAAGGTTTCTTTTTAAATATATCTGAATTGATACATTTCAAAATAAATCTATTGCAATCATTTAATGGGTTGGTTAAATGTAATGTTTTCATAACCACCTTTCAAAGCTTAAGCACATGTTGAAACTCACTGGACCACCCAAGTCAAAGATCTAGTTATGCTATTTAGTGTTTATTTGGTTTGTTTCTAAATGTGTATTTAAGTGGCAAAGTCATACAAGGAAGAATTCATGATAATCGATACCAGATCTGCAACCATGGAGCTCTTCCTGAATTTACGGTATTTAGTAAAGTCGTG
>CM053608.1:120452856-120491944 GCA_028646535.1 Procyon lotor | reverse complement strand
TCTCTCCCTCCTGTTCTCCAACATTCTGCCTTCCGGGTTCTCCTCTTTAACACCAGCCCTTAAGGGGAAGAAGAACCCGAGGCAAAAATCTTTGTAATTCCCACCTGGCCATACTTCCAGCAGTCAATGAAGCCAAAAGAGCATCCAGGACCTGGGACCAATGGAGTAGAAAAAGAAAGGAGGGAACCCCAGAGGCCGTAGCAAAAAAGGCAGAACAGGAAAATCAACACCACCAGTACATTAAGCTAAAACGCCTGCGGGGGGGAATGGGGTGCTCAGAGAAAAGGGCTGTGAGAAATTAGGCACACATACAAAAAAGCAACTGAAGCCAACTTCAGTTGGCTCTTTGAAAACGTAGGAAATGGAATAGTCTTTCTCTAAGAATGGGCCCCGGGAACAAAATTAAGAGGAGCTGTGAATGAGGCTACCTTAACCCAAGGGAAAGGGGGTTAGTGAAGCTCTTGCAAAAAAAAGAAGTCATCTCAGTATTTGGATCCCTACATCCAGTTAATTGTCTTGATACACTTTTACTGCGGACTAAACTCGGAACATAGGGAGGGTGAGCCATTTGCCACAACTGAAAAATTCTAAATTCGACAGAGCCTGGGACTTCATGTAGCCCTGGCCTAAAACGGTGAAAGTTCCTTTAAATAATCCCATTGTATGACTGCGAGATTTAAATTTAGTACCTTATCAGTAAAATCCATTGCACAGAATCTGCCAGCCAAGGAGGTGAGAGATGTCAGGAGTTTGCAGGGCAAAGCCAATTCTCAAGAGAAGTTCTAACGTGGAGAAAGCACAGGGAATCCTCATCCCTGGTGGCACGGACAGTGCCCCTTCATGGTCTCAGAGCCTGTCAAGCAAGCGCTCCTAGAAAAGAACTATATCCACCTAAAAACTAACACCCTGATCTTCAAGAATCTACAGCATCTACATTAATGCCATTCAATGGGCTGCGATTCGGCTCAACGTGGGTGCGCACCTTCACAGGTGAACTGCTGGGCCCCACCCGTTGCGTCCCTGCCTCCGAGAGGAAAAGACAAGCAAAGGCAGAGGAGCACACACGGGGAGTGGGGGAGGCAGCAGAAAGGATAGCCTGGGTGATTAGGATATCCTCCAGGCACCCGATTCTGAGACCACACGAGGGGCCACGCGCCACTTGCGGAAACCGGCTCCGGATTTAGACTGACAAGAGTTATTAATTCAGCTGTAGGGCCAGAATCCACCTAGGCACGACCATTATGGAGCTCCAGCAAATCTCAAGATAGTGAGAGAAACCGTGTGACATTCGGGGAAAGGCGCTGGGCTGAATCAGGAGACCTAGATTTTTATACCGACTCTGCCGGCTCCTCTCAGGGGAAGGGGCAAATCGCTCCCTCTCTGGGACCGAATTTCCTCATCTGTAAAATACAGAGCAGATGAGCTCTCCTAGCACAGAATTCCAGCTGACGTGGAAACAGCAACTCCGAGCCCTGTACCTGTCCCCCCCTACGTCTGGCACAGGAGGCTCCACGTCGTCCCAGCAAACATTCACGAGCTCCCGAGATTTAATACCGTAGTATGAGCAATGAAGCTACTCAGGCACTGGGGACACCGACACACTAGCATCAGAAGCTACACCCTGCACGCGAAAGCGCAGGGAGGGAAGCGCCTGGAGCTCCCTGTTCCTCTAAGAGGTCGAGAAACGAGCCTCCCTCCTGTCCCTCCACAACCCCCAGAGCGTCGCCGCCGAGCGCTGCAGTCACACGGAGTTTCCGATTCTCCCTCATCGAATTTAATCCCGCGGCACAGGACTCGCCGCGAGACAACTGCATTCCACTGGGCAAGCTGCTTGCTGCATCAATGACAGCATCGCGGTCCGGCGCGGCTTGGGGACCTGTGCGCATGCGCGTGGGCCGGCGCGGCTGTTACCTGTCTTGACCCAGCCAGGCTCCCAGGACCTCTGGGGCAGGAATGAGTCCATCTCCCCAAGGGGATTGACGTTTGACAAGGTGACAGACTCAAATAAACATTCGTCTGCACCGAGCCTGAGAGGGGCGGCCCACTGCCCTGAAATGCCCTCCTTTAGACAAGTCCTGGTGCTCCTACCCCTCCTCCTCACCTGGGTCACATTCAGCCAGGACGGGGATTTGAACCTGCCCCGCAGGAACACACCGATGGGACAGCTCTGCCTCCCTTTCTACCCTCACGCCTGAGGTTTGCTTCCATGTGTGTTCTGATGCGTCCACAGGATATGGGACCTCTGATGGCATGAGGAACAGGAAAGAAAAGCACCACTGCAGATACTTTTTGCCAAGCCCTAAATCGGTACTGTCTGATTTAAACTCTTCCTTTCAGACCCGAAGGAAGTGGGCCGTTGGCCCAGTGGATGGCACAGCCCTAGCAATCAGGGCACAAAGACACAGACACTCTCTAAGAGGGTACCCAGGCTTTGTCAAAACTCAGAAAATGCACTCAGTGGAAAACGAACCCGAGCTGCAGAAGCACGTGGTCCTCCCAAAGAACGATTACATGTTACAGGAAGAGTCGCACACCACGGTCACCCTGCCCACTCCCTTTTCTTTCTAAACCTGGGGCAACTTCCCCTCTCCCGGTGGCCAACCTATTATCCTCTCTCAGCTTCAAAAGCGGACTGCCCAAAAGCTACACTTTCTCCATGAAGCCAATTCCGAATAGCATTCCCTAGGAGTGCTCGGCTTCCGAAACTTAAAAGGAGCCAAGAAATCTCAGGCCTCTGAGATTTAACAACTTTGTGTGGTATGCCTGCATGGCCTGCTCTCTTTAACTCAAACTATAATCCCCCTTTAAAATCTTGACAGTAACGGGGGGGGAAAAAAGGATTATAGAAATGATAAAAGCCTATGGTGCTGATACACGAGATCCTGGATCCACTTCTCAATTCATTTACAGAGTCTCTGGAAAACATTAGGAGAGACAGGCTGTATCTGTCTCTCCCTTTATGAGGGAGCTTTTTATTAAGCTGTGTTGACAGGGCATCTTATAATGCGCACAGCCTTCCTTGAGCAAATTAAGGGGCACTGAGGCTCCTTCAACTCCATCGTTCTGTCCATCTGCCTCTACTGTTCTATCTAGTATCTTTTATGGGTCTCAGGAATCCGCCCAACACACTACCAACAACGGAAGTCCGATTCTTAAAAAGACATTTCCATTCATGCACAACGAGGCCATCAAATTATCACCAATAATTCACTCAAGGGAACGTCTAGAGTCACAAGTCGTCTTTACCCTAAGAGGATGACGCACACCATATACAACGTGAAAAAGGGACACGAGCTCAACAACAGTACAACTGCTCCTGGAGGCTGATGGGGAACACCATCACTTCTGGCATGGATTCGGATACAGAATGAATATCTGGTGTCATAACAACAAAAGAGGGAGAATCTGTGAAATTGCATTTACTGAGTGTTAGCGCCTCACAAGCAATTAATGGGAAATGGCTTGGCGTTATTCACATCAGAGCTACCGACTGCTATTTTTTCAACGCCGTTTCTATCTTCAATGGCATCTTGTGCAGATCCTAACATTTGGGGATGACTTTGGGTTAGTAAAACGCTAGGTCAATTTCATTTTTCTATTCTCAAGTTCAACTGTGGTTTATGCACCATAGTTGCCTGACACCAGGCAAACCTGTGACCTTCCCTCCCAACTATAAACAGAGAGGGCTGGGATCTGCTTTTTTTTTTTTTTTTTTTTTTTTTTAAAGATTTATTTATTAAAAAAAAAAAAAGATTTATTTGAGAGGCACCTCTGTGGCTCAGCTGGTTAAGCAGCTGCCTTCAGGTCAGGTCATGATCTCGGAGTCCTGGGATCCAGCCCCTGGATGAGCTCCCTGCTCTTCCCGGCTTGTCCCTCTCCCTCTGCTCATGCGCGCTCTCTCTCTCTCTCTCTCTCTCTCTCTCTCTCAGACACACGCATGCACACCCCCAAGTTGGTGGAGGGGCAGAGGGAGAGACTCATCAAGCAGACTCCTCACTGAGCATTGAGCCCAACGCGGGGCTCCATCTCACGAACCCTGAGAGCATGGTCTGAGCCGAAAACAAGTTGGATGCCCAACCAACTGAGCCATCCAGGCGCCCCTGGGACCTACTCTTTTGCTCACTCTCCTCCTCCCTGCTCTGAGTAGTCCATACTCCTCCTGCAAGCAACTGGTTGGGAGGGAAAGACAAATGTCTCCCTACATAGCAGGCCATGACTCCTCTAATGCTGGGTGGTGTGTGAATTCTCCTGAGGATCTCCTCACTGCACAGCTTCTCTGATGTAGGTCTGACCCCAGCCGGCTCTGGCCCAACCTCTTCCACCCACCCCTTACTCCCATTACCAGAAGACAGCCTCGTAGGGATAGTCTAACAAGATGGACCAAGACCATGTACCATTTGCAGGGTTCACGTGACCCCTGGGAGCTCCCATGTCCCTGCCAAACTAAACAGAGAGTATGTGAGCTCCTCCACCGGTCGCCCCTCCTCCTGTCCTGCCTCTCAGTTCCTTCCTCCCCAACCCAAATAGGCCCAGGGAGAGGCAGGCATGTCTGAGCCGACATTAAACCGGGAAATCCCAACACCTTTCTGTATTCTTGCAGGCACCCCCAATCTCTATGGGTGAGTGTCTTGGAATTTTCCCTCTCACTTCTGATACAAAGTTAACGTGCTCCTCACTTTCCCAATGCTCTATGCAGAGGAGAAACAACAGGGGGTACAGGAAGGGGGTGGTAACTGCTGGCAAAGGGGAAGGTCTTGTTTCCTCTTGTTAAACTCACTGGGGAGTTGTGTGGCCTCAGACAGGCATGGCTCTCATCAGACCAGAGGTCTTCAGAGCCTTCTATTTTTGCAGAAGCCAGAAGCACCCCTTGTAAAACAGCAGAAAAGTCTAACAATTATTACCAAGTTAATAGTACGGAATCACCCAATTACTCAGACATTTAAAAATAGAAGCAGGTGCCGGGTGGCTCAGTCGATTAAGCCTCTGCCTTTGGCTCGGGTCATGATCTCAGGGTCCTGGGATCGAGCCCTGCGTCAGGGTCCCTGTTCAGCGGGGAATCTGCTTCTCCCTCCCCCTCTGCCCCTCACCCGCACTCATGCTCTATCTCTCTCTCTCTCTCTCTCGCTCTCTCTCTCTCTCGCTCTATCTCTCAAATAAATAAAATCTTAAAAAAAAAAATAGAAGCAATAATACGAACTCTTGAAAAAAAAAATCTTACTTGTGTGATAAGGTCCAATCTAAGTGAGGCACAAAATTCAATAGAACCCTTGATTCTTAATTGCTGTTAACATTGACCAAATCCTTAGTATCTTTATTTGATATCTCTGTCCATTTCACTTTTTCAGACAGATAGGTTTTTTTTTTTTTTTAAAAGATTTTATTTATTTGACAGAGAGAAACACAACGAGAGAGGGAACACAAGCAGAGGGAATGGTAGTGGGAGAAGCAGGCTCCCTGCCGAGCAAGGAGCCCGATGTGAGGCTCGATCCCAGGACTCTGGGATCATGACCTGAGCCGAAGGCAGACGCCCAACCACTGAGCCACCCAGGCGCCCCGACAGATCGGTATTTGACCCACTCCCTAAAGTTGCAGTACTGTTTGATCCCTTTACGTTTCTGGTTAGGACGGTGTCAGTTTTCCTCTGTTACCCAATAATGTTTCAGTACTAAAATGTGCGCATTTATTATTCAGAGAGATTACTTCAATTGTACTTCCTATCATTGTGAACTATGAAATTCGAGGCCACCATAATGAAACCCATCTTTAACATGAATTCTAAATGAGTGATTCCATTCCATTTTTATTTCGCTTAGTTATCTTTTAGCGCGTCCTAGACAAGGTATTTTGGACAAGAGTATATGTTTGGTTCTAAATATATTAAAAGCTAACATACATCGTTACTATTGTTTTAAGTTTTCAAAACCTTTCCGTAAATCATCTCACATTTTGCCTTTACAACAAGCCCACATACCAAGACAGGTGTTTTTAATCTACTTTTAAAGCTGGGAACATTAAGATACTAAAGGGTTTTTGTTTTGTTTTGTTTAAGTTATCATAAGGATTCAATCAGGTTTGTTAAATATAAAGAGGGATAAAACAGGGAACTTTTCCTTCATCTCAAGATCCTACAAAAATGAAAGAATGTGCTTAATTGGCTGAGAGAACTATTATCTCTGTGGAAGCTGAAGGAAATGGACTGGTATCCTATTAACTTCTGGATTCCAAAATAAGCCCCTTTATGTTGGTTGCAACCTGGCTCACAAGGTACACTTCTTACTTTCCCACGATTCCACAATACGCGATTTTATATATATATATATATAAAATATATATATATATATATATATAAAATATATATATATATATACACACACACACACACACAAATTATTCCTTTGACTCACTAAACAATTTTGGAGGATGATAAAAAAGCTAACATTCGCATTACCCAGACTCTTCTAGAGAATACATTATCACGTTATTTTTTAATAGAGATAATAATGTAAGGCAAAATGAAAGTTATGCCTCTAAGAGGTTAAATAATTTGCCGAAGTTCTCGCTGCTAGTAAGTCCCACACCTGAGCCTAAATGCCAGGTCTTCTCACATTAAATCCTGCACATTTTTTCAACATTCTAGGTGGACTAGTTCTCCCTTGGCCCTGAGCACATTTGCCTCAGATGGGTGTTAGTTAACTGATTTTACAACTTGTGAAGTTCTTACACATATTTTATCTCGCTTGATTTTCCCAGCAGCCCCACAGTGAAGATTAAATAGATGTGATGACTATTTTTTTTTTAAGATTTATTTATTGCTTTTGGGGGTGCGGGTAGAGGCAGAGGAAAAGGGAGAGAGAGAATCTCAGGCAGACTCCCCACTGAGCACAGAGCCCAACTCGGGGCTCACAATCCCACAACGGTCAGATCATACATAACCTGAGCCAAAACCAAGAGTCAGAGCCTCCACCGACTAAGCCACCCAGGCTCCCTGATGTTATGTCTATTCCAAGATGAGGAAATCAAAGCTTAAAAAGAAGTTGCTTGTCAAAAGACTTCCAATTAGAAAATAGCAGAGAGCACGTGAAGTCTTCTAGTTTCTTCTGTAGTGAACATATCCTCTCAATGGGCCCCACCAATGTCCCACTCACCCCTCTGGGCCCCACTTATGTCCCATTCCCTCCTACAATGCAACAGATTTCTCACTCTCTACAGTCTGAGTTCATGCACTTAACCCTATGACACAAGAACAAAAAGAAGTCAAGAAGGAAGATCAGCAAGTCAAAGTAGATCTTGAGCCCTTCGAGTCCCTGGACCCAGTGAGACTATGCATCTCTGAAGACACAAGAACAAGGAAAGGAAGTGGCCAGCAGCAAGAGGAGAGCTGAAACGATGAGACGGGGGTAGGCTGCGGGAGAAGTGCTCACACTTGCCTGAAGCCCTCAAAGGGAGTCCTCCCACATGGCCACACCTTGGGCCCCGGTAGCGCAGAGACGCTAGCCCTCTCCCCAGGCAGAGGAGGAAGCCAACACAGAGCCACATGCAAGGCTGAGCTGAAGGATGGGTCTGTCTGCCTGGAGAAAAGGACCACAACACAAATCGGCGCAGACACAACATTGCCACAACAGCCTTGACCTCCAAGATACTCCCCACGCTACTGCCGGCAGCGAGCATCCACGAGAAGGTGGATCTTTGCTGTTTTGAAGGAAGAAGGGAAGACGGTGTTTCCCTCATTAGCTATGTTAGTTCTGTGCGGCTTCACGCACAAAGCAAAAAGCCAAGGGAAGTCAAAACTCTAGCTCACACCGGGGACACCCCTCATCCTCCTGAGATGAACACAATGACCAACAAGAAGGCCTGATGGACTCCTCTGTGCCTTGGCTGACCTCTCTTAGGGTCTGTTCTTTGTGACTCGCCCCAATTCATTCCTAGAAACACTACCAGGAAGAGAAGGAAACCGTCCTGCCAGTGTGTGCTCTGGGAGAGTCAAGGCTGTGAGTTACACGCTTAGAGCCATCACGTGAAATATAATTTGGCGTTATTTCTGTTGTCATCTAGAAGGGAGCAAGTCAACATGGATTAAATAAGGTCTCATGTTTAAAGAGCAAACCTGGAACAAAGACTTAACTCCTACTACCCACTAAGTAGGGGGCTTTGTGACAGATACCCGGCGATCCTTTGTCCAACGTACGTACCAACAGGAATTCTTTTTACAACCACAAGGCCCGTGAGGAAGCTTTTGTACCCATTTCTCATACAGGGAAACTGAAGTCCCCAGAAGGACAATTATTTGCTGAGAGAGGAGAAAGCAAGTCTTCAGACCCAAGACTTCAGGGGACATCCCAGGTCTGCTAATTGAACATTGCTTGAGGAAGGAAGCATCCACAATCACGTCAGGGAGATACCACGTACGTCGTCCCACCAAAAACCACTTCACAGGGCCAGAACCTTCGAAGATTGCACGCGGGTTCAATGTCGCAGCTTGGAAGGCCGTCGCCATCATTTTAAAACTCTCGAATTCAGTAACGCAGAAAGCCAGGCAGCCTGTAATTTGCGATTGGCTGCCTCCATTGACAATGGGTCATTGGCGATTCTGCCAATGACTAGATACATCAGATACACGATACATGTATCTAAGACATGTAAGATACATTAGACACAGGAACATTCCAGAATAGACCAAACCACTTTTACCGATCTCTGGCCCCCTCAGTCTTCTAACGCAGGCAGCAAGAATGAGGACTGTAAAGGTAAGCTCTAAATGCTCCGTAAAATGGTCGAATGACTGAAGCGTCATTTGCTTAAGGCTTAACCGTCTGAAAAGCGCTTACCAAGCTACAAATCCGAAGAAGGATTTGTGCTGTAACCCCACGAGCAGGATGCACTGGGGTGGTTTTCCCTCGGATGGGAGAGCGGCGGTGGCCGATGACCGTCACAGCCTGCACAGCAAGACAGGTGCTCCAGACAAGGTGCCAGACCAGGAGAACCCTGAGCTTTCCGCTCCCCGAACCACAGCCAGAGAACATGTCACTTCTACTAACGGGGAAGAACGGACAAGAAAAACGAGCCCGCTATTCCCAGAATATCGCTGCTTTAGCACACTCTCCAAGAGGCATCTGCTTTGTGTGGGAGCTGTGATTCCCTGTCCCCTCCCTGCGATCCTCTAACGTTCTTGAGAAATGACAGAAGAAACAATAGCTCCATGAAACTTATTTTCACAAGCCCAACACCAAATGGGGACTGGCAAGTCGGGGCAGAGGTACCAGGGATGGAGGGAGAGGAAACGGCTCATGCCACACATCTGCTCTGGGGGGGCTCTGTGTAGACCGTGGGGGGCCCCTTGGGTCTACGCAAAGGTTTATTAATGTCTGTGATGGAGTCAAGAAACCGCATGACGAAGCCACGTAGGCAACTTTGTTTTCCACCTCGGAAGACCTTCCCGGAGGAAGCTCCTCACTTGCTAGGAGGTGGCTGAAGACACTGTTCTTTTCTCCCGATATAATGGCTGATGAATCCTTTCTACCACATTCCTAGGGGTTCCAATGCTGCCCCCCCCAACACACAGTCCTATTTATGAACCTCAGCACAAAGTGCTAAGAGGGAAAACAGCTCCAGGTGTTGAGGGCAAGAGCTCTCCATGAGTAGCATTTTCCCTCTGAAGTATCACATTCCTGAGATACTGTCAGTGAAGCATCCTTAATTTTCTGCAGATTTTTTATGTCACAGTGGGAGTAAGAGACTTAAGCTCAAGGAAGAGTCCTCTCACAGAAAAAAAGACCAGCCGCGTGGAGAGCTCCGGGCAACCCTTTCCTTTAAGACTCGGGCATTCAGACACACAGACCTGGACGGACATACGACTGAGAGAAAGGGACCAGGCTCATGCACCAGGATGGACAAAGGCTGCCAAAACCCACCAAGAAGGCATTTTGATGAGCTGCTCTAGGCAGAGAAATACTTCTAGGTAAAATCCCCCTAGGTTTCGAAAACATATCTTAAAGATCATTCACTACCTTTATATTTTAAACACACGGGAAGGGAATTCTGGATTTTTAAAAAGATAAAAACTATTGCTGCACATTCGTTTTCTGGAACTAGAGCAGATTTCAGATATTTTATCTTACTTGAGTAATAGGTTTTGATGGAGCTTTTTGGTGCAAACATCCGATTACCGATGTTCTTGATGTAGGAACATTTTTGACCGGTCCTAAAAAAAAAAAAAAAAGGGCAGAAAATTTTCAACTGCTTTCAGAAAACTACCCTCAAAAGACATGCAGCAAACACCCCTCCTACTCTATCTAGTGGGTGCGGGGTAGGCTGCATGGAGAGATACGGAGAGGAGCTGAGTACACTACTTGGCAAGTACCACTAGTGGTTATGATGGGATGCGCTGGCCAGCCTTGGTTTTACAGATAAGGCCCAGAGGCATGAGCCACTTGCCCCAGCTAGGAAGTGAAAAAAAAAAAAAAAAAGAGTGTGAGCCAGAGAGGGACAGAGGAAGAGGGAGAAAGCAGACTCCAGAGCCCACCACGGGGACCTAGGGTCATGACCTGAGCTGAAGGCAGGAGCCTAACCGACTGAGCCACCCAGGCGCCCCTCCAGCTGGTGTGCACTTGAAAGGCACTCACACACCAAATGCAGTGTGTACCAGTTTTCTCTCCCTGTAGAACACACTGCTGTACGTTTAGTGGCTCCAACACGCATGTATGAGGCACAGAATGAGGTCTTCGAATCAGAAGACCAGCACATCATGAAGCTGAAACCTAGCGTTGGTCGGACTGAGTTTTCATCAGGAGGCTGGAGGAGGGGGTGGGAGAGGGAACCCACTTCCAAGCTGATTTTCATCATTAGAATGCAGTTCTTTGTAGTTATAGCACAGAGGTCTCAAGCCAGCACGGGTGCACCAAACCCTCCTAGGCTCTCTTCGATCACCAAGACAAAACTCTCTGCTTTTAACAGAGCTGATGTGATTAAGTCAGGCTCCCGGGGATCATCTCCTATCTTAAGGTCAACTGAACTCCATATTCACAGGGCCAGGGATTACGTGGAGTACGAAAGGCAGTTAGGATCAGAGAGGGGATCTTGAGGGCTGTGGGAGAATGCTGCCTTCCCCATAAGGCTGTGAGGACGTGTTCTTTCCTTCCGACACTGCCTAACTACAAAAACAATTCTATCCAAAATAGCCGTGATCAAGTGGCATGGAAACAATTAAGAACTTCCACAGGAATACAATCAGCTATCCCCCAATGACGAGCACATCACCATAAAAATGAAAGGGGATCAGTGTCTCCTATTAAACGTGGGCACCACACCTGCTTTCCTTCCGCGCAACACCCCACTACGGTGCGGGTGATTTCCATTGCCAAAATCCTCAAGGTCAAGAGGACTGGGATGACCACAGCTTCGATCTTGCAGAAGCTCCAAGTGGCGAGAGAAAAGGTGAGTGACGGAGCAAGCCTTCAGAGGGATCCTAACATTAGCAGTGGAAAGAGCCCACCCATTCAAAGTCCATCTGAAGCTGGACTCTGATGGTCCAGGTCCCTAAGTCACAGCACGTGTGTTAAATCCCCAGGGGCTCCACGCTTACCAACTTTGAGTAGCACATCGGTCAGTCCATTTTGTTTTAGAACATGTATCCATTCTCATGTGTTCCAGGAACCCCAAATTCAAAAACAGAGTACTGTATTTACTTTATTCTAGGAATCCAAATGACAACACGTTCACGAGACAAAGAGCACAAACCAGAGAAATCTGATGAGACTGGTCTGGTTTCTTTACATTAAATGCAACTATTTGTCATCAAGATTTTGTCCGTTTTTGGTTTTAGATGGTGCTGTAATGTTAAACAGGCATAACTTATAGTACATATATAAATACTCAAAATTAGCCAACAGGACCAACTTGTTTTACGTTAACTAGTAAGTTTCTTTAAAAAGCATGAGAGACTGTGAACTGTGAGAAACAAACTGAGGGTTTTGGAGGGGAGCGGGGTGGGGGTCTGACGAGCCCGGTGGTGGGTATAGAGGGGGGCACGTACTGCATGGAGCACTGGGGGTAGTGCATCAACAATGAATCTTAGAACATGGAAAAAAATAAAATTAAGATGTTAAAAAAATAAAATTAGTTTTTCCCTTTTGTTGTAGATTTCTTTTATCATTGGGGTGAAATATAAAGGAAATTTACCACCTTATCCATTTTTAAGTGTACATTTCTGCCGCGTTACGTACATTCATTGTTGTGTTACTTTCAGCACAATCCAAGCACATTAACTCTTCGAAACTGAAATTCTACCCATTAAACATGGACTGCCATTTCCTCTACCCCCAACCCCTGGCTACCAGCATTCTATCATCCCTGGGAATTGGACCACTCCAGGTACCTCGTACGAGTCAATCACGCAATTATTAGTTCTTTTGTGACTGGCTTATGTCACTGAGCATAAGATCCTCAAGGTTCATCCATATTTATCAGGTGTCAGATTCTCCTTTTGATGTCTGAATATCCCACCCTATGTACAGACCACATTTCGTCAATGGACAATGGGATTCCTTCCACCTTTTGGCTATCATGTGGACATGTTTTTATTTTTTTTTTTATTAACTTATAATGTATTATTGGTTTCAGGGGTACAGGTCTGTGATTCATCAGTCTTACACAATTCACAGCACTCACCATAGCACATACCCTCCTAAATGTCCATCACCCAACTACCCCATCCCTCCCACCTCCCCAGCAACCCTCAGTTTGTTTCCTGAGATTGAGAGTCTCTTATGGTTTGTCTCCCTCTCTGGTTTTATCTTGTTTCATTTTTCCCTTCCTTCCACCACGATCCTGTCTTGTTTCTCAAATTCCTCATATCAGTGAGGTCATACAATAATTGTCTTTCTCTGATCGACTTATTTCACTTAGCATAATACCCTCTAGTTCCATCCACATCGTTACAAATAGCAAGATTTCCTTTTTGATGGCTGCATAGTATTCCACTGTGCATATATAACCTGTGGGCATGTTTTTAAACTGTCTCCCCCATCCCACCCCCATTCTTAACATAACTGTCTTACTGAGATGATGGCAACTTTTTCCTTAGGGAAAAATAGAAATCTTTTCTGGAAACCAAGTGACAGAGGGTGATTAAAGAAAATGAGAGGCAGGAGATCACCTTCTGTCTGTCCTGTGGGTCTTTTAGGACCTTCCAAGGTAAGCCCACACTTCCTCCTCCCTACTGTGACTGGACCACCCTCATTTTCTCAGAGGTATTTAAGAAGCAATTCCTGTCAGGGCGCCTGGGTGACTCAGTCGGTTAAGCTCCTGCTTTAGGCTCAGATAGTCCTGGGATCAAGCCCGGGGTCAGGCTCCCTGCTCAGTGGGGAGTCTGTTTCTCCCTCTCCCTCTACCCCCCCACCCAATTCATGCTCTCTCTCTCAAATAATAAAATCTTTTTTTAAAAAAAGTAATTCCTGTCATTACCAACTTGGGAAAAAGTAGAAAGTTCAGTTGGATTAGTGAAAATACTGAATTATAGTGTTTTGTTTTGTTTTTTAAAGCAAAATAATCTTACTAGTTTCTAAACTATGGGGAAGTTAACAAAGGGTCAGTGGAGTCTTAGGCTCATATTCTAAGGAACACAGGAGAATCATCCTTACCATACCAAGTGCTAGGATGGAAATGGAGTTTTTGAAATACTTGAGGACACTTGAAAATAGTTTACACTCTAAGATTTTTAAACACACGACATCCTCCACAATATCACTCAGCTTTTAATTCAATGCATTGATAAAGGCTTACCAAAATGAGCTTTAGCCCAACACTTGAAGTTACCAGGTTTTACTGTATCATTAAAATTCTTTACTATGAACAGATTTTAAAAGAAAACTGAAACTATTTGAAGGGAAAAACAAAAGCAGATATACAATGGATGGGTATATGTGAACTCCCTAGGTCTAGATAAATAATCTATTTGTAACCAACAGTAGTAGTAAGAGAAAGGGAGGAAGAAAAAAAGAGAGAGAGAGAACTCCCATCATGCAATTTCAGCTTAGAGGAAAGAGAAAAGCAGTAACATGACCCAATTTTTGTCAGAGGAATAAGTGATCAAAGACAAAGGCAAGCTAGGAAACAATGAAATATCAAAAAACCCAATAAAAAATCCCTCAAGCTTGATAATGTGTTATGTTGGAAGGTTGTCTATTACTCAGTTCCAACCCTCAACTTCAAAAGTGTAGTGAGACAGAGATAAACAAACGTAAACAAGAGATAAATAAACGTAAACAAACTCTTCCTCTTTCATTTGTTTTCCCTGAATATTTTCAAATTGACAAGTGCTAGAATTCATCAAGGTCATTGCTCCCCACCTGGATTTGGATTCTTTAAGGGACACACACACACACACACACACACTCTCTCTCTCTCTCTCTCTCTCTCTTTTTCTATCTCATGAATATATTCTGCAGAGATGCAAACAAACCAGCAATAAAAATAAGCACAAAGAGCCCCCCTAGAAACCGCCCCTCTAGCCTGAGGGCAGCGGCCATTTTGCATCTCCCCAGGACTGTGGGGGCCCCTGGGTGTTAACGACGAACTAGGCAATCGTCAGAAATGCTTAGAATCCTTCCTTTCCCACATCCTTGTGGCTCTATCTTGGAAGCCGTGTGAAGAAAAACAGACGAGTTCTAAATCTTCTTGCCTCTGAAGGCGGTGCTCACTTTCCAATCAGAGGAGGCTGGGCTCCAGGGAGGAAGTCCTCCAACAGGTGAGGTGTGAAAATCGAACAATCACCAAGGAGAAAAAACAGGGAGCGTGAACTAGCAGATTTCCCCTCTTTTTCACCCCAATTTTTGTGCGCAACAAAAACAAAAATAAGGCACAGGAAGCATTTTCAGAGAATGATCATTCTGCTTAATGAGGCAGATTATTAAACATCTTTCCCTTAACCAAAGAGTAGTTGTGGGTGCCTACTGCATGCCGTCTGCCGGGAATGACAATTATCTTTGGAAAGTGAGTTTCCCCACCCTCTGAGGGCAAGCATTCTGTTGGAGGCAAAACCCATGCACCCCTCCCTCTTCTCCTGATGGGAAAAGGGTCGTTTACAGCATAGAATCTCCAACACGTTAGTTTAGCAAAATTACTGCCAATGGGCATGGCTGCCTTCTCTGGCTTAAATATCACTTCTCCGGGAAGGCTTCCTCAAATCCGGCTGTTCCATCTCCCTCCCTTACAGTCACTGTGCTCAGGGGTCCGTAATCCACGGGACAAGGGGGCACTGTGATCCTGCTCAAGTCTGCCAGAGCCCGTCAGAGGAAGGAGTTTTGCTGGGTATATTTCTATCACAATATGGGATGCCGTGTGTCACGCTCCGTGTTTGCTGAATCAATCTTAAAATAAGCCCCCAAATAAGATTCTTTGCTCCCTACTGGCCTCACCATTGCTGGGGTTTCTCCCCTGAGTCACCTCCACCTGATGATCTCCTTCTCATTCGGGGCATTCTCGACCGATGGACAAAGGCGGCGGTTCCCCGGGCTGGGCACGACTTCTAGAAGTTAGGTCTGCGAGTGGGTGAGTTTTGTTTCTCCCCCCCCACCTCAGAGTTCACAATAGGACTTCAACGCAAAGCCAGATTGGAAACCAGTGGACCCTCCACATTCCATTTTCTCCCATTCTAGCAGCCTAGCCCACCAGCTAGCCCACTTCCACATATCCTACACCCATCATGCAAGGCATGTTCATTTCCAAGGTAAGTCTAGAGCTTCTGGACTCACCGTGTGTGACATTTGGATGAAGCAACACCTATGAATTCTTCCTTGAATGTTATTCCTTCATTTATACTATTTGTTCAACAACAAGTATTTACTCAATTTCCTCCAAGAGCTCCAAGGGACTCTTGGCTTCATGGAAGGGATTGCCCGCTAACAACTTGATCTTGAACTCCTTCCTCCGGGGAGGACTCTCAAAGCACAGAGCAATTACGTAGGATTCCAATTCAGGACAAAGTGGGTGGTAACTTACATTTTTAGCTCTTAAGTGGGTGCTCACAGCCATACGTAGCCCGAGTGTGGAGATTATATACTAATTTTACAACAAGGCTCATCTATACGGTGTAATTGTGGATTTCTAAGTTTTAGTCGCCAAGCCACAAGAAATGAAGGAGCTATTCAGAGAAGCGGGTTAGTTTAGCCAATATTCTGTTCTCCCCAACATCAGATTTCAAGAAATCAGGCTGCGACTGAGAAAACGTTCCACTCTTATCCCTACAAATTTGTGGATTGGATATTCTCTGCAGTTCCCACTGGACTTTTTTGCCTCTCCCCTTCCTCCAAAGGGTGACTGACGTCTTTCACTATTGTTAGGGTTTCCCAACTACACCAGCCCTTGGGTGTGGCACGCTCGAGCACACGGCTTCCCCAACAGTTCCAAGCAACAATCTCAACCGAAGAAGTGGCCATTACTAATGGATGGAAAATAAAATGGCAGAGGGACCCATTAAGAGTGAAGACAACAGCTCCGACTGTGAAAACAGCAAGTCCTAACCCCTGACAGGATCTCACTGGGTCCGTGCGGAGGCAAACGTGGTCCGTTCAACTAGAGACCAATCTAAACGCGGAGCACTTGTGCAGAGGCTCTAATGCAACGTCCGGCTTTTGTTCACGTCCAGAAGCGTCTTTTAGAAAAAGGAAAAGAACCCAAAACACAGAGAGAGGAAGCGCCTAAAACACTGACTTCTAATTAGATCGCTCACTTCCCTGGAGGAAAAGGAAAATGGATCTGTCTGTTTCCTTAAAATCCGCCACTGCTTTATCTGAAACCCTTCAAACAAACATCCTAAGTGTGCACTGTACTTGGGTTCAAAAGTTCAACAGTATCTGGAGAAACGGGGATCCCGGAGGAGAGGACGGTCTTGGGGGGCGGCAGAGGAAGCTGCCCCTCCCACTCACACCATCTGCAAAAGCTTAGATCCCCGCAGCCAGGGCGACCTTCAGGCCCGGGGTCGTTGCTCACGCTGCACCTGCCCAGGATTAGGTTTCCTGCGAGTGAAGGATTGTTTCTGTCCTTTGGTCCGCGCACGGCGTTCACGTGACCCAGGGCCCAGCCGGTGCAGGGAGGAGAGGCGGGCGGCCCCTCGCAAAGGGGCTGAGCGGGACTCGGGACTCGATGATTCCTCTCCTTCAAAAACCTGTTCCTGAAAGGCTTTTGCATGTTTTTATCTGTCCTTGTTTCAGCTCACAGATAATTAAAGCCTGTCAGAGAGAGCTCTAACCTGGAAAATAGACCATCTCCATGACTCATTAGAGCCCTCAAGAATGAATGGGCCTCATTGTCCCTTCTTTTTTTCCCTCTGACCCCAAAGGCCACGAAATCTATGGTTTCTAAGCTTGCTGAAAAAAACAAGGGGAAACTCTGAAAGGTAATGCAGCCTCTCCCTCTGACCAGAGATACGGTTTCAAGACAGACATCAGTTGCACCTGCTTGCTAGGCATTTTGCTAATCCAAGGAATCCATCCGTGTCATTCATAAAATAACCTTGGACAGCCATTTCATCAGTGATGGGGTAAACGCTTAGATGCACTTTCACTATACGAAACAGCTTCAGGTGGAAAAAGGTGATGGTAAATGGACACACTTGTGTATGACATTAAGCTACTCCACCTAAGACGACATTAACAAACAAAGGGGTGTAGCATGAAACAGTTACACACAAAAACCCAGCTAAATATCTTAGGGAGGAAGAGGATGATTCTAGCTAAAATTCCTAATGAGGAATCACAGCTTTCCCTCAAAGGGACAGTTCTACATCACATGTAGAGAAAACACTGAGAGCTGTATTTACACAAAACATTTCCCAGTGGTTCATTGAAACTCCGTACTCCTCCTTCGATTGGAGTGAACCGGGAGGTGGAAAATGGTCAGACCTTCCCAGACCTCTGGGGGTCACAGATCAATGGAGGGGTCACCCAGTTGCTGGGCAGTGGCTTTCCTCCCGAGAATGTCAATCAATCCTGCATAGCAAGACTGCTATTGGATTTTACACACACACACACACACACACACACACGGAGATTGGACATGCTACAAGTCTGATCCTCCTGCTGAAACACCATCATGAGATTAGAATGAGCATTAAGTGGAAAAGCAGGCCGGTTGCAATTTGACTAGAGTTACCAGAGTAGGGAAATAAAACTAGGATTTAAGAAAACAGAGCAAGCTCTTTTCATTACCATGCATATCCCTCCCGTACCCAAAAGTGCCAACCTTGACCGTGAGCATACTAAGACATGGAAAGGCGGACAAAAAGAAACTCCCGTCTACCACCTTAGGACTTCATACAGGTAAACACCCACTGCTGGCGCCCAGGTGCTGAAAAGCATCTGCCTTACTTTCCAGCACTACGACAGGCGGAGTACCGGGGGCTGATTATTGCTGGGCTCAAGTCAAGGCCAAACTGACCGAACCCAGGAGAACAGCATTCCTTCAAACTGCTCTGACTGAAGTGCTTCATTTTAGATCACAAAACGGATTTGATACATTTCGGCTTTAAAAGAGAGAAAGAAAGAAAACAGGCAGATCAGTTTATTTTCTGAGCACAGTATTAATGACAAGATGACGTCACCGACAGCCAATCAGAAAGCCCTCCGGTGTCTGGTGTTCTAACACCATTTCATATTTATGGATAAGCACCAGAAGGGTGTCAACCCTAAGTGCATTTCCCTCCCTACTCACTTCTAAATAAAGTGCCTGCTTTCATTCAGCAGCCAAACTGCCAAAAAAAAAAAAAAAAAAAAAAAATCCCAGTCGCTCTTCCTCCTCACCCCAGCCGGTTTTCTGACATTCCCTGAACAATAAGTGGAAGGCGGGGGACAGTGGCTGGAATCTTGGGTCACTGCTTCCTGCAAAGCTGAACACACTCTAGATCTTTAGGACCGTCCCTTACCGACAAACCAAAGCCAAGTTCATCTGCGAAGCCCCTAGGAGCACGAGGGACCGTACTGCCAATGACAGGGTCATGGCTCTCTGGACCCAAGAAACGAGCACAATCTTTTGCCCTATTTTTTTAAAAAAACTATTATCTCCTCATACCACTTCCAACCCCCCAACCTGAAGCCATTTTTAAGAAAGGAATGAGAAATGTTCATTCTGAAATCATTAATCCTTGGCCAGTGCACACGTGAGAGTTCAGTATATGTGCTGCCGAAGCAAGCACACACATGAGAGTTCAGGAATTCAGCTTCGCACCCCCCTAAGCCCCAAGAGCAGTGGAGGCCACGCCTCGACATGGACCCCAGGAGCGTGGGGCCACGCGGACAAATCCTGCATGTCTGTGGTGGTGACACTGTTCTCGAAGCCGGGGCTAAGTGCGGAGCCACCTAGAGATGCGTTGGCCAGAGCAGGAGCATGGCCCAAATCTGTCTTCCGTCTAAAACTCAACTATCTGGATGAACAGAAATAGATGACACCATTAAAATCCCAGGCGGCACACAGGGGAGGTTTACGGTCCCCGTGAAAAATTCCTGCCCTATCCAACTGCAACATCCACTCTGCTCTCACACTTCTCCCCAAACCTCGTCAAGAAATGAATATAGCCCTTTTCCTTTTCCACACCCCTCACCATCTGATGTTGTACCAGGATCGCTGGATCCAGCCCAAGCCCAGAATTATAACATGTAATAAAATATGCTTGGCCATGCAGCAAAGATGACAGAATTCGGCGTGCTGGCCGGGAGCCAGCGTGACAGATCTTAAGCCGATGTTCCTTTCCTACACATTTGACAATGTACAAGGAGGGGGGAGAAAAAAAGGACTCTACTCAAAGCAAATTCAATGTCTACAAGCTTCCTCTGGCTTGGAACTCACCACCCCCCATGCCAGAAACATGGCCAAAGAGTCATTAGTCTATCCCTTTTCGTAATTAACTTGCTTCAAAGGTAAACTCAGATTCAAAGGGATAAGAGGAGTCGGGGTCCTCCCTGTTTAGGGGCCACAGCATCAGAAACATCAAATTGCCCGTACATACATACATACCCACTGAGGCCAGCACAAAGGTTATCCCTGCCACATGGAATCCCCACTCACACCAGGGAGATCACAACAGAAAGAAAAGACCGATATGTGTGAAGCAAAGAATCTCACCTCGGGCCTCTAAATCCTTAGGTCATTTGAGGCTTAAGGGAGAAAAAGAAAAAGCGGAAAAAGTTCTCGATCCTTTATTTAAAAAAAAGAAAAGAAAAAGACAGAAGAAGAAGAAACCCATAAGGGGAAAAAAGTTCCTTTTTGTCCCATATGCTAAGCAATGGGTGTTCTCATTTTGAAAGTTATAAAAATTCACCAAGACAAAAATCAAAAGCAAGACATGAAAATCTGAACACTCAGAAAAGGAACAAATCAAAAGGCAGGATGCTAGTATCATAAATCCAGAAATAAACATTTAAGTAAATGTTTCAAAAAGGCGTTCTTCCCAATACCCTTTCCTAAGACAAATGGAATCCTTTCCAAAACCTACCTATTAGAAGGCCTTGTTACTACTCTCTAATCTCGGTGCTCCCATGTAGTTGGCAGAAGGGGAAACTAATTTGGATCATTGGAAAATCATTTACATTTGGTTTTAGTTGTATTATATGGGGGTGGTAAGTTGGCAACCGATTTCCCTCCCTAATTACGTTTGGTTTAGAATTTTCAATTTTATATTCCCTCAGCACAAAACCAACTAATAACTACAGACAGGGACTGGCTGGCAACAGGAAAAAGCCAATTGCTTTTTGGGAGTTTTTGGTTCCTTTCATTTTTGTTTTGTACTGTCATAGATAAGTCGTCCACACATCACTAATCGTGTTGACAGAATCAGCCTCAGCAAAGGGGTACAAGTGCTGGCAAGCATCCAGAGGCCCAGAGTTGCCAGTGATGAGTGTGAGCAAAGGTGTGAGCCAAGGTGTGGCCAGGTGTAAGAGGCACTGGGACATCATACACCGAAACGATGTCTCTCCTTATAACCTCTCCCCGACTCGATTTTCCATGCGCATTCTTTAACCTGTAATCCAAATCCAGCATATTCACGACACAGCTATTAAAGTCAGCAAAGACAGGTGGAATCTGGCCTCCAAAATCAGATTCCAGAGGCTACACATTGAAGTGACGTGATAAACCAGAAGGATATTTGCAGAACAAAGGCCCAGTGAGGTCATCCAGGAGACACCGGTGAACCCAGGCCAAGACTCCGTTTTTCAAAACTACAGAAAGCACTCGTGTGTGCTCATGTATCACAGTACCTGTTCCTTCCGCCATCTTTACAGAGTCCTTTCCTCAGGATCACCCAGCAGTTGGCATGTAAGCTGCCTGATCCTTCTCCTCTTCATCTCATCTAGCCTTTGTCTTTTCCTTCAAATCAATCCAACGGTGTATTTTTTTAATGCAGTCCCTTTGTGGAATGCAGAAGCATCACATCTGCTTCTGAAGGTCACGAGAGGAAGTTTAGAAAAAGTGTGTACGTGGAGAAGTAGTCCCCAAATACGGCACCAAGGCTCAGAGAACAGCCATCATTCCTCTCTCCTCCCCTCCCCACGGGCAAAATTCCCCATGATCCTCATCAACGGCAAAATACTGTTTGGGACAGATCAACGTTGACATTAAGGACGGGCACTGTTTCCGTTGTGCCCTTGAAGTATACAACAGACAGAGACAGGTTTGAGACCCTAGGATGCATGGGTGATTCGGGGGTGGGTGCATTTTTAAGTCTACGCAAATCACTCCTTATACACAGGATCAGTTAGGCATTTTTACATAGAAGATAAACTGGGAGACGATTTTTTAAAAGTACAGGTCATAAAACAGAAAGATTATGTGGATTAAAAAAAAAAAAAGTCACTAAAACATGACTTTCTGTTTTTAAGAGGAGTCCAATTTGACAAGAGGCGACTTGACTCCCTGCTCCTTGGATAAACCATGGAAACCATGCATTCACCCAAGCTACTGGAAGTAGACGTCTATGGGCCTCACCATTTACCCCCCAACATCCTGTCCCCCAAAACAGGAAGTGAATCACGGAGCTGAGGAACTACCCTATGACTTTCAAAGGAAAAAGAACTCAAGAGGTAGCTTTTTGTTCTGAAACAATACGGTCCAAGACAGTCAAATCGCCCATTCTGTTGATAATGACCTAAGTCGGTGCTGATAAACACTCTCAATAGTCCCCATCTCCTCGTACAGGATTGGGCTTCTGTGTAAAAATAAGCTCTCTGTGGGAGCAGCAGATTCATAGTCACATGCTCTCCCACTCCCACTTCACAGGCTAGGTCTGCACAGAATGTAGAGAACATTCATTACAGAACAAAGGAAGACAGTTACATCGTTATAGGTCAGGTTTTCCACACACAGAAGACAGAAAATGAACGGGTATGGAAGAGGGCCATGCATGGTAAAGGAGTTAAGAAGCCCATTTGTTTTTTGTTTTTTTTTCTTTTTAAGATTTTGTTTGTTTATTTGTCAGAAAGAGAGAGAGAGAGCACAAGCAGGGGGAGCAGCGGGCAGAGGGAGAAGCGGGCTCCCCGCTGAGCAGGAAGCCCGAAGCAGGGCTCCATCCCAGGACCCAGGGATCATGACTGCTGCTGAAGGCAGCTGCTTAACCAAGTGAGCCCTCCAGGTGCCCCAAGAAGCCCATTTCCTAATAGGCATCCAGGAGGTTGCCTATAAGTTCAATGTCCCAAAGCATAACTCCTGGTTTCTCTGTTCACTGGTTTTCCGTTCTTACCTTTCATCTAATTACAGCTCCAAGCCACTGGGTTTGGTGAGAAGCTTAGGATATGAATTTCGTGAAAACATAAAACTTTTAGTAAGATACTTACTTGTCCAGGCATAAATCCCAATTGACAACCATCACACACTTGGAACCTAAGGGGCCACCTGGCATTCCTAGTACTTAACTCTTCAGGACAAAACAAGATGTCTGTGCTTGGAATTACCTTCTATGTTACTGAAAGGAAGAAAAAACAACCACAGGTCATATTCAGAGGCCTGGCTAATCCTTGCCTGCAAATCCCCACACTGTCCTGTAAATCGCAACATCTGTGCCAATAATTCCGTAGACCATCTGCCTATTCTAGTCCCCTAAAAATTCAGGTACATCTTCCTACACATAGAGAATTTTGCATTATATTAACAGGGCTTTGTTGTGCCTGGAGTATTTGTGACACCTTTCTTAAAACCGGAGTCACGTTGCGTGACAGAGACACACACACACACCGGAAAGAGGATGATACCAATTAATGACATTCTCAGGGCCACTGTGCGTGCTCGGTCCTACACGATCATGCCCGACTCGGGGCGCAGGAGGACACACTGTCAGCACACCTGCTCACCAACCACAAGCCCTGGAACCAGGAGACACATGTTTTCCAATTCATTTAAGTTGGTCGCATCCTTTTAACTGAACCAGGCTAACCGGGTATGTTACTTCATTGCAGGGATACCTGAAGATTACAAATAGACAAGTTTAAAACACACACACACACACTTCCTCAGAAAACAGACCCTTAAAACACACACACACACACACTTCCTCAGAAAACAGACCCAAAATGGAATCACTCAGGCTAAGCCCCCCGTCACTAAAATCAGACTCAACTTACGGTTTTGATTCTTCCAGCAACATAACCTTAAACCAGTCAGTCAAGAATCGCCTGATCAGCCCTGGTCAGGGGACTTCCCTGACAGACCCCTGCCATCCTGAGGAAAGGAACCTTGTAATACCCAACCCACCCTCCCCCCGCACATCCCCCAGAGTCTAACTTCCTTATTCCCACTCCCTTCTGCTTATAAAAGTCTTTCCTTTTGTACAGCTCCTCAGAACTTTCTATCGGCTAGACTGGATGCTACCAGAGTCATATCGATGTTTGCTCAAACTCAGTTTTAACAAACCTCCATTTACCTTTTAAAACACAGATACAACTATTCTATAGATGTGTATCATTTCAACAGCAGCCTGGAGGCCACCCGCCCTATTTGTCATGAATATATGTGAAGACATTGAGCTCACCCACCTGGTACACAGGAGGGTCCTGGGAATGGCTCCTGAGTCTAATTATTTGAGGGGAGAGCAAAGAAGATCCGCCCAGAAGAGGAGATGGAGAGAGAAAGGGATTAAGTCGACAGGAGGTAAAGAGAAGAAAAATGTAATGAATGTCTACAGAAAACATGGCGGAGAGGGGACAAGACTGGCAGGGCTGGCCCCACAGGAGGTCATCTTCACTGTGCCATCCATTCACCTACGGGCAACATAATGTCAGTGACTGAAGCATGGAGCGGTTAGGCCAGAGTCATGGATCAGCCAACTGGGAATCACACGGTCTCTGCTCTGGGGCCATAGATTTTGTGCCTCACTCAAACCAGCATTTTGCCTAAGCTTCCAACCAGGCACGGGGGAGACCAGAGCTCTGGGGCAATACAGGGGAATCCATCATCACCGCCGCCGCCGCCATCATCGTGGCAGGAGGGAGAGAGCTCTGGGTACCTGCTCTCCCTACAGGGGTCCTTCAGCATCAGATTTACCTGTGAATGAAAGCACGTCTCTGAATCATGACCATCCTGACTCCATGGCCGACCCAGGGTGCCCAGCCCCACCTCAACCACAGTGGTGTCCCTTCTCCTGCTCCTAGGTGGAGGACAGGGCCCCACCCGAGGTCCTGAGCACTGCTGTTTCCCCCGCAGGACAGTTAGACAAACGAGCCTTGAAACTGATCTTGAAGCTGAGAGGAAAACACCCTTCAAAATTCAACATCACATTCATGGTCAATGGCCCAAACTCTTGGGGTGACTGGTTCACATGACGGTCTGACGTCCCCACGGTACTAAGTAAACCAACCACAGTAATCAGTAGCTTTGCCTCTTTATTAGTGGCTTTATAGAGAAACTGCATTTTTTCAAATGAAAAAGTCTGCTTCAGGGGCGCCTGGGTGGCTCAGTCGTTAAGCGTCTGCCTTCGGCTCAGGTCATGATCCCAGGGTCCTGGGATCGAGCCCCACATCGGGCTCCCTGCTCAGCAGGAAGCCTGCTTCTCCCGCTAACATTCCCTCTGCTTGTGTTCCCTCTCTCGCTGTGTTTCCCTCTGTCAAATAAATAAAAATCTTTAAAAAAAAAAAAAGAAAGAAAGAAAGAAAGAAAGAAAGAAAGAAAAAGTCTGCTTCAGGCTCGACGCCTGCAGACCAACCTTCAGTCTGTGGTGAAGTTGAAGTCTCATCATGAACCCTTGCATGCTGGGAGTTGGGGGGGGATGGAAACACTGGCGAGACACCAGCCACAAGCTGGCACTTAAATATGGGGGCCCTCCCCCAGAAGTCCGCCCCCAGAGCCTGGCACTTGGTGATTTTAAACACTGAAAGTGAAACTCCTCAGCAGTGAAAACCACAGTAAGGACTGCAGACCCTGGACTCCTCATGAAAGACAGTTAGTGTCGACCAAGAAACACTGTGTACAGAGCCCCTGCTCGATCTGTTATTAGGTCAGCAAAATGAGGAGAGACGTACCCAGGTGGCATGGCAGGAATGACTTCACACTCTGCCATTCCTCCTAATTACAGAGCTAGAGAGGAGGCCCAAACCAAAAGCAGCCGTGATTTCTGACACGGGAGGTCAGAGGCTAAACAAAGAAATTGGTCTGTTTAATTTTACATCATATTTGCAAGTTCAAATATGAATGAGTAAAAAGGAAAGGATGCATGGGAAATGGCCGTTAGAGCTGGATTCTCCTTACTGAAGATACTTCGATCCAAACGGTAGTCATCTCAAAGGCATGAGGATTGTATTAAAGGAGAAAAGATTCAGAGTTAAAAAGAAAAATGGGGGCGCCTGGGTGGCTCAATGGGTTAAGGCCTCTGCCTTCGGCTCAGGTCATGGTCTCAGGGTCCTGGGATCTCTGGGTCCAGGGTCTCTGCTCAGCGGGGAGCCTGCTTCCCCCTCTCTCTCTCTGCCTTCCTCTCTGCCTACTTGTGATCTCTCTCCTCTCTGTCAAATAAATAAATAAATAAAAATCTTTAAAAAAGAGAGAGAGTATAAGGTACATGAGTCCCCTTAAAAGTGTACAGAAAGTGCCTGAAGATAGAGCCGGGGGTTAATAAGCTTGAAAATCCTGAGTCTCCCTCTTCATAATATGCTGTTCTGCCCTGAAATTGAAATCATGAGTATAATCTACCTGCAGGACCATTTCCAAAAGCAGATCATTCTAATGCCCTCAGTAGAATATGAAATGAGAACGAAAAACGTGTACTTTTTAAATAATTTTGCTTAAATATTTGTGCAGAACCATACCAGAAGATGTAATGGAGCAAAGAGAGGCATCCACACCTAGAATTGTGGGCGCATGTCACCCACTTCAAGATGGTGGCCAGAGCCTTCCAGGGAAAGAGCAACATCACAGACGTGGTACATTTTCCCAACAGTGGGAAGAGCTGTTAGCAAGAGACTAGATACACATAGAGCTATTCAAACACAAGGGCTGGAGGAGAAACAAAACAAACAAGAACTTAATTAGGGCTGAAGATTCCCCAGCTGGGATCCACGGGTAGGGATGGAGCTCCAAAGGCCATCATCGACGAACCAATTCCATCCCAGTAAGACTAGGCCTCAGAGACCACCGGAGGCAGAGCTGGGGAGTTTTAAGATTTTTCACACAATCCAGCGTTCACGGGTTTTATGTTTTCCCTAAGCTAAACCTCCAGGCACGGCTGAAACCCCACACTTCCAGCTCTTTGCTCCCTAACTCCTCTTCCCCTCCATACATTAAGTTAATGAGGAGTCTTCTAAAAAAGTACCTTCTCTTAAAGACTCTGTGATTCTGAAGCTAATGGCCCTGACTTGTAGCCAGGTCAAATAGTCACAGGCACCCATGACTCTTGCAACAGCTCCAAAATATAGCCTCAAATGTCACGGAGTCCTGCCCTGATCTTTCTTCCCCTTTGATTATCAGTGTCCGCCTGCTTCCCTCCCCTAACATTTTATAGCAAACTCAAAGGCATCAAAGAAAGCAGTTAAGGAGGTGAAGATTGAGAAATACATTCAGTCTTCATGCTGCGATCTTGTCTCTTCCTTCCTCTACATCCTGTCTCTAAGAGAAAAGGACAAGAATAAATGTGATGCCACATAGAACCGAATGACAAAATCCATCGAAGGCTACAAGGGGAGGACCATCTCTGAATGCCAGCATGCTAATACGCAGCGCACACCCACTATAAGGACTGGGTCATAGTTGTGATGGGGTAGTGATGTTTACATGAGCAAGGAGTAGACAGGTACACAATGAGGCAGAAATACACAATGAAGACAGAAGTGCTTCAAATCACCTTCCGAAACGAACACTTAGCAAGGTGATTAGAAAGAAATTGCATGCACACAAGCATGCATGCATATATAAATATATATATAAACAAAATTGCAGAAGAACCTGATTTCAACAGGGGTGCAAGGTCAGAATAAGCAGTACTATTTGAATTCTCAAGCCTGCAACATAAAATAATTAGACACATGTTTATGAATCTGCTTCCCTTGAAAATAAAACGTGAAATATCATTTCCTGGATTGAATCGGCCCAAATGCCCATATTCACAGTTTGACACCCAAACCTAAGCTGAGATATGTCAATTTTAGTACCTCTTAGCCCCAAGAAATCAGGAAGCGGCGGTAAGGAAAAAAGGAGAGAAACATAAAAGAAAAAGTTGTCTCTGCATCTCCTAACTGACCACAGTTTATCTAAACCAGCAACCACCCGACTGTTAGTGTGTTCCTAAGACACTGAGTCTGTCACCAAACGGGCACACAGAAAACAGATACAGGCAGTGAGAAGGAGACGGGTAAAGGGAGGCTGCCAGGGGCAGCCACCTAGAGGAGAGAGATTTTCCTACCAATGCAAGAGGTAAGTACTTACATCCTCAAAAGACACACATGCCGTTCCGTTTCTTCTGGGCTGTCTTCCTCTAGGCGTCATTAGAGAATCTTATTTAAAGAAATTTAGGGGGTGCCTGGGCAGCTTGGCGGGTTAAAGCCTCTGCCTTCGGCTCAGGTCATGATCTCAGGGTCCTGGGATCGAGCCCCGCATCGGGCTGTCTGCTCAGCAGGGAGCCTGCTTCCCCGTCTCTCTCTGCCTGCCTCTCTGCCTACTTGTGATATCTCTCTGTCAAATAAATAAATAAAATCTTTTTTAAATAAATAAATAGAAATAGAAAATAAAGAAATTTAGGGTTTCTGGGGCATTTCTGCACACGCTCGCGATCCCATAGCAATCAAGCCGGTAGGCATACCCTTGTTACAGCTCAGAAAACAGAGGTTCAAGAAGGTGCCTAAGTTTCCCAAAGTGACACGAACGAGTGACCAGACTGCCCCAATACAGAGCGTCTGATTCCTTAGTGAGGGATTATTACACTTTTGTAGCACGAGCTTCAGAGTTCCAACAGTAAGAATAAAAGGAAGCTGCAGGGAAATGACCACGTGGTGAACTCCTACCGATTCCCCCAAGTCAGGAATATCACAGGCAAATCGTATACAGAGAAGTAGGGAGGGACCCTGCTTCTGGAAGGAAGCAAACTGGTTTTCATGTAATAAGTATCTTTTGAGTCTACCTCCTTCATACCTACTCCACTTGCTAATGTCACGAAGTTTTGTGCAGCTACAGAGGAGAATTTATTCTGACCTTGAATTTGTGATGATGCTGGCTATTATTCCAACTGAAAACACGCTCCCCCTCAGTACAGCGTGTGCCTTACCCATCCGTCTTCCCAGGAGGTAAAAATGCCCCAGCACCCAATGAAAAGAATGGTCTGCAGATATTTGACACGAGCTCAGACCTTGCTTTTCAGTGTACTTCCTTGTGCACGTATCATTAAGGATCAAAGCACAGGCAAGGCAGAGAATGGGAAAGGAATTCAAAAACATCAAAGTTAATTATATTTGGTTGTCCCAATAGCTGTCACTCGTTAAGATGCTGCTTTGGCTAATCTTAAATCAAGCTGCTCCTCTCCAAAAGCAATAAAAAGTAAAGGCAAAACCTCTAGAGCGGAAGCAGGTTTATTCCCCCTGCGGGGGCTCTGCCTTTCCTGGGGGCCTCCCCAGCTCCTCTCCAAGCGAAACTGCCCGTTCTCTCCTCACCACTACACGTGCGAGCAGGGCCGGCCCCCCTACACTCAGCACCCAGGCAGGCGCTCCACAAACGGGGGTTCCACGAAACCCCTGTACCCGGTTCTTCACCCAGTCTGGATCCGGAGCAGGGAAGACGGGAATGAGGAAACCAAACCCTACGTCTGCTCTGCTGAATGGTGGAAATTCCAGATGGCTTCTTGGTTTACAGGGAATGAGAGAAGAGTCCTCATACTTCAATTCTGTTTCCTGTTTGTTGATTTTTGGGGGTTTTCTTAGGCTTTATTTACCCATTTGAGAGAGAGAAAGATAGAGAGAGAACAAGCAGCATGAGGGGCAAAGACAGAAATACACTCCCTGCTGAGCAGGGAGCCTGATGCAGGGTTTGAACCCAGGACCCTAGCTAGGATCATGGCCTGAGCCCAAGGCAAGACGCCTGACCGACTGAGCCCCCCAGGCGTCCCAATGCCTTTAGTCTTATTCCACTCCCAGCACCGTGGGCACAGGGTCTGTCCTGTAAGGACCCTGTTCTCTGCTTTCTCATCCAACGTCCAAACTCGGAGAGCGAGAATATCCACAAATTAATCTACTCAGTGGTCCCGTAGGGGCGCCTGGCCGCCTCAGTCAGCCGAACACCCAACTCTTGATCTCAGGGTTGTAAATTCAAGGCTCGTGTTGGATGTAGAGGTTACTTAAAAACTAAAATCTTAAAAAAAAAAAAAAATGCACTCAATGGTACCATGTATGGGGGGGATGGGCAGGGACTGCTAAAGAACAAGGACACTCTCTGGCTCCCACACAACCGCATGTACTGTTAAGAGGGCAAAGAACCCTTCGGTGTTGCCTCTGGAAAAAAAACTGGTCAAAGAAAATATTTATTTTTGAAGATTTTATTTATTTATTTGCGATAAATATTGTATTTATTTATTTATCTCCCCAAGAGTAGGGAGAGCGACAAGAGGGAAAGAAAGAAGCAGCCTCCCCACTGAGCAGGGAGCTCGACGCAGGGCTCGATCCCACGACCCCGGGATCATAGCCTGAGCTGAAGGCAGATGCTTAACTGGCTGAGCCCCCCAGGTGCCACGAAGAAAAAAAATATTAAAGCCATGGGCAGCAAGAGTGCTTTACCATCCCTGGTATAATTCCCTTCCCTCCTTTAATACATTTATTTTTCCGTGGGGGTGGGGTGGGGGAAGGGAAGCTCATTTTGCCCAGTATTTATTGCACACCAGAAACCGGATGCAGGCTTTATATATATTGTCTGATGGAATCCTTCCCACGAGCCTGCAAAATGGGGAGACAATCTAAATTTTGAGCTGAAACTCAGCCAGGGTGTATTCCCCCAAGGCATTTGCAGGAATTTAAGTCAAGATTAGTTCAAGAAAAATCTATACATCTGCCCTAAAGGGCGACTCCCCGGAATCCACAGGTCGTGGAGAAGTTGAGAGGAGAAAGGAAAGTGGGCACTGGCGGCCGAGCACCCAGCACGCCACCCACTCCGTGTCCCCCACGCAACCCTTGAAGCCGCTAAGGCACCTTGTTCATTTTGCCCGATGGCTTCACGTTCCCAGGTGTTTTGCATCCGTCAGAAAAGCATCCCTTAGCTTCTCCCTACGTCTTCGTGAGCCATTGAAAACCACCACCATCTGATCTAACGCAGCCGTTTCCTAGGCATTTCCATCGGTTTTCATGACCGAGTGGTTTGTACCAAAACTAGTTCTCCACCCTGTTCCCACTTCTGACTCCGCAGATCGGCGATGGCTGAGGGCAGGACCGCCCCGCCCCGCGCTCCAGCACTTCGAGCAGCGGCCGGACCTGCACTCTTCCTCCACGAGCTCCTGCTGAATGAGCTCATGGAAGCTGGCACGAAACTCCTTTTGGACCTAAACCAAGGAAGTGCTTTTTTCCCTTTCAACGCAGGAGCCCATGTGAGACAACAAAGCCCGGATTTTCCGCCGTCAGTGGACCCCTACCTCTAGAACTCCTGACGGACACTCTGAAAAGCGCGTTCTGCTTCGGGTCTCGAGACCGGGGACCCTTACAGAGATGCTGCCATGATCAAGTATGTCAGAGGGTGGATCACGGAGTCCGCTGCCGAGCCTCCAGCGGTATTTTTACTCCGAACCCTTTCCCGAGACCCACCCTGGCCTGGCTTCTATAGAAGAGAACATTAGAGAACATTCTATACCAGCCACATTTATAAAGCCCCCCTTGGAAGACGTGGGGGGCTGAGGCAGTTGCGCACCTCACTCTTGGTTTCCGCTCAGTTCGTGATCTCGCAGTGGTGGGAGCCGTGCTCAGCGTAGCCTGCTTCATATTCTCTCTCTCAAATCAATAAAGAAAACCTTTATTTTTTTTTTAAAGATTTTATGTATTTATCTGACAGAGAAAGAGAGATCCTAATTAGGCAGAGAGAGGGGGAAGCGAGCTCCCCGCTGAGCAGAGAGCCCGATGTGGGGCTCGATCCCAGGACCGAGATCACGACCCGAGCCGAAGGCAGAGGCTTGAACCCACTGAGCCACCCAGGCGCCCCTAAAGAAAACCTTTAAACCATAAAAAACAAAAAGCCCTCCCTGCCACCCAGAATGGATACTCCAATCCCAGCTTGCCCTGAATTACTGAGTGCATCCGGCCTGCTCATCCCAATGCCATCGTCATCCAAGGGGTTCTGCGCACCCGTGGGTATGACCTTCCTGAGCTCCTGGATTTCTCGTTTCTATCTGCAGAGGTGTTCCTTGCAAACAGACATCAGCCCGTTCAAATTGTCTAGATCTAGGATATCCCGCCAAAGAGCACGGCCACTGAAAAAGTGGGTGTGTGGGTTCTCGGTTCCTCCTACAACCTTTAAGAATAACTTTAAGAAACTAGAGCCAGAAGAGAAACATAGGTATTCTTTCTTAGCAGTTCCCTCTCCTCCGTGCACAGCATAATGTCCAAAAAATGACCAAAAATTTAAAAAAAAAAAAAAAAAAAACCCACAAACAAACAAAAGACCTTGTCTGCTACCTTAAGACAAGGAGTAACACGAAACTAGGAACCAGGGGTTGCCAAACTTCTATGTGCCTGAGAATCACCTGAGAGGTGCTTGTGAAAACTTCAAAATCCTCCCCCGGTGGTTTCCGACTGAGCAGGCCGACAGTGGAAGCCAGGAATCAGCCCTTTCAACAAGTTCCACAAGTGGCTGGATGCTGGCGGTCTCGGGACCACCCCTCCAGAAACCGCAGCAAGAGGGGTGAGTGCAGATAAAGAGGCGAGGGAGGACGGAGCAGGGGTCAGGCGTTTGGGATTCCTTTCAGCTCTTTATGGTCTATCCCATCGCTCCCATTAGAAAGTCTGTTCAGTTAAAAATTCGGCAAATAAAATACACCCCAGACAGAGAGAAGCCTGGCATAAAAGTCCTGATAACACTAATGGTGGTAAATGGGCTTTCTTTAAATAGGGCCCCTGGTTCATGCCTAGCTGCCTTCCTTCAAGATTTATATCGACGTCCACCCCCCTCAGGGGGCTCTCATCTTGGGTTATTTTCATTTGAAACGGCACCATCCAAACCCGCCTGTCTTTGTTTGTGTTCTTTGTAAATCACACGGGCTGCATTAGGTAGAGTGAGACAATCTTATTATCCTAAAGACTGGACTAGTTTTTTTTTTTTTTTTGAAAGATTTTATTTATTTGGCAGAGAGAGATTACAAGTAGGCAGAGAGGCAGGAAGAGAGAGAGGGGGAAGCAGGCTCCCTGCTGAGCAGAGAGTCTAATGCGGGGCTCGATCCCAGGACCCTGAGATCATGACCCGAGCCAAAGGCAGAGGCCTTAAACCACTGAGCCACCCAGGCGCCCCAAGACTGGACTAGTTTTTTGAGTGAAGCTTATACGAATCTGAGAATCTGAGGTACAAAAACGTCCAAGTGAGGCACTGACGAGGAGACACTCGCTCTCCAAACACACACACACTGAAGTGGGGCCACTGATGGGTTAAAAAAAAAAAAATTACAAGATAAACCTGAAGAGCAGACTAACAAAATATCAATAAAGCCCAAGCAACTGGAGCACAGAAAGTCTAAGGGATATTAAAGGTATTTTTAAAGAAAGTAATATTCACTTCAACAGTTATTAAACAGATATTTTGTGAAGTGCTGTCAAAAGTAGGAATGACACAAGAGCCCGGGACTCTGCATTTCCAGTACTCGTCAATGAAGTGATTTCCCCCCACAATCCAAAATAGCTCCGATGCTCTGGTTATTTTCTACCATATGGCTGAAATATTTATATTTTAAGTGCTTTCAGCTTATAGTCCCTATTATAAACATTCATTAACATTCATGCAACTTCATAAGTCAGTCTAACTCCAAGGTCAGACCAAATGCACCTCTGAGCCAAATGAACATCTCCCCTCATGGGCTAGAATTGTTCCCATAATGACCTGATAACCTGACACCCACATTCATTTGCCATCCTTCTTCCCGGAATAATGTCCTTTAGGAAATTTTCCAGTGCAAAAAAACAAAGTGGTAGAATCCAGAAAGAAAGGAACATGATTCCACATACCAAGCTTAGAATCTGGAAGAACTGAAACATTAAGAGAATTTAGCTCATTTGTTGGTTGGTTTCGTGAGATCACATAAACTGATTCAACCAATACTTGTGTACGTGCCCTGCTCAGTCAGAGTCTCAAAAGGCAGAGTCAAAGTCCTGGCCATACAGTGCCTACATTCTAGCAGAGACCATCCATCAACCAGCCAGCAAATATTTCATGTAACTGCAGATAATGTAAAATGCTATGAAGGAAAACAAAACAGAAGGGATACAAAATGACCAAATCTTGCTGGGGGATGGGAATACTGCGATTTTCAATGTTAGGGTGAGCAGAGAAGTTTCTCTGAAGCTTTTAAGTCAATTATGGACTCAATCCAACACTGAGAATAATACTAACTCCACTCCCCGGAGTCACCAATAATCACTGGTCTGTATGAAATGCTAAAGGCTACTTACATGCACATGAATGAAGGAATATCTAGGAATTTTTAAGGAAAGAAGGAAAAGTGTGAGGCAGCGGGCAGAAAGAGGCACGCCCTTCATCTGGCCCTGCTCACATAAGCCAACAAAGACCATCCACTAGTCTGACTTACAGCAGAGGGACACAGGGACTCACTCACACACACACACACACACACACACACACACACACACCCCGAATCCAAGGAAAGCCCTGCTTAATTCCTTCAGAGTTCTTTTTCAGGGAAAGAACAGAATATAGTTAACAGATTATACCATCAGATGCAAGTAACAGAAATTTTGTAAAATCTTGTTACTAATTTTCTCGCAATTCTGATCAGGTATTTTTTATTCTTAATAAAGAAGAAACGAGCTTCGAACAAACTTCTAATGTAATTCTCATTTAAAACCTACACTTTTTTTTTAAGATACCAATATCCTGTATTAAAAGGCAGGAAGCAAACTGCCTTAGAAGTTTGCAAAGACTGAAATAAATCCTTGTATTTGAATATCGGAAGAGTCCGACACTACAGGAAAACCATAATCTATTTCAGATTAAAGGACACATAAAAAAAAAGTCATCATTTTCTAGTAGCTGGGATTAGAGTCTGGTTAAAACTCTAATCACTCAGGCTTTTAATCTGAAATCGGTCCTTAAAAGCTGTAATGAATTAAACAATATACCACCCACAGAATCAACTATAAAAATATACTGTAACTAAAAGCATAAGGACTCAATTCATTTCCTTCCTCGTTTTTCCATAATTCATTTGACCCCCCCTTCCTGTCACCTCATCTAAACACTGCCTGGGTTTCCATCAAGATCCTCCCCATTGGGGGCACCTGGGTGGCTCAGTGGGTTAAAGCCTCTGCCTTCAGCTCAGGTCAAGATCTCAGAATCCTGGGATAGACCCCTGCTCAGAATCTCTGCTCAGCGGGGAGCCTGCTTCCCCCACACGCCTGCTTACTTGTGATCTCTGCCAAATAAATAATTTTTTTTAAATCTTAAAAAAATAAATATATAAAGATCCTCCCCCTTGGAATTCATTACATTGGTCCTCCCAGATTTAAAAGACAATTTTATAAATGTTCCCATCTAAAACTTTGTTGTTACACTGTAGAGAGTGATTCAAAGTTTCCAACACTGCCCAATAACTAACCAGAAGTATTAGACAAGTCTTCAAGCTTGATGTACACTCTTCTCCTAGCAATCCTCCATTACTACCCTCCACCCACCGTCACCTGGACAACACACAATGTGTGCAGAGCACATTACAATTCCCAAAGCATTTTCATACACATTAATCCCATCTGATTCTCACAACAGCCTTGAGACCTTCTAATTACCCTAAGTCACAAAAGTAAATAACTCAAACGAAGATCTGGGGCAATCAAGGGCATGCATGCAAAGTGGCTTTAGGTTTCATCAGATCCTTAGTTGGTAAGAGCCAGCTTCGTATTTTAGAATAGGATTTTGCTGCTGAGCAGACCCTCAACAACCCTTTCTCTGAACTCCTCAATTTATAGACAGGGATGCCAACTATCCTGCGTCTACTGTATGGAAATTAGTCAAAGTCACTGTTCAAAGGCAATGCCCAGATAATTGATGGTGCAGGTAGCAAATTAACAGTTTCATTTGAATCTATATTATGGATAAAAAGAGAGCTAATCTTTCATCCAAGGTCACACGATTAATAACATTCCTTTTACAAACCTGGGCCTGTCTGGCCTCTTTACCACAAGGCTAATCTAGTTGATGATTCAAGATAAGAGTGGGAGGGAACAGGATCCCAGGTAAGGCTCATACTGACTGGCAAGTTCATTCATAACCCATTTTAAAACTTGAACTTACATGGTAAGACTGCAATGCTCCGAAATCCACTACATTTTCACTCTTACTGGCTTTGCTCAGTGGCTCTATCACAGCTTAAGTGAAATGCAACAGCTGCTGATTGACTTAATTTTTAGCAGTTTGGTGGGGGAGGGTTGTTTGTTTTTTGGTTTTGGGTGGTTTTTTTTTTTTTATCGTCATTGTTTTTTGGCCTACCAAACAAAATTAAAATCAAATCTAAGAAAATGCTTATGGGTTTTTTTTCCCCACGTTAAAAAACCTAAGTGATCATTGTACCTCATTCTGTGAAAATGACTGTTTCTCTTCCAGGTTTTATTTTTGTTTGCTTTAGTAGTGGGGAGAAGGAATATAATTATGATAAGCACAACAGCAGCTTACATCGGTGTAGTACTTTATCACTTACAAATGCATTACATTAAAAAAAAAGACACACACAAATGCATTGCATTATCCTATCTGATACTTATAACTCACTGGGGAAGCAGCTCGGGAATGATTACCCATTTTCACAATTAAGTGAAGGCTCAGAGAGGTTCAGGCATCTGCCCAATGTCACTCAATTAGTAATGTCGGAACAAGGTCAGAAATCCAAGTCCTGTTGCCCGTAAGCCTTGGGCTCTTCTATTACTTGGTCAGAAAAGCATCATCTAAGGAAATGTTCTGATGACCCTATATGTCACTCTATAATAAATTCATTACCAAGAATACTCGAAGGGTTTCCTACTCTGTCTCTAGACCACTTCCTATCCTTCCATCAAGATAACTATCACACTGTCTTGCTCTTAAGAGTGACAGAAGCAAACACTAAGGACTGCGCCAAGATACAGGATGTCCGATGCCCAAGTTCTGCTGAAAAAAATAGAATTTGGGCCACGAGACCCACTTAAGGAATCCACTGATATGCTTCCGGATTAAACTAGTCAAAGGGGAGGGTCTGTCAACCAGAGATGTCAGGAGAAAAGTAGAATAGGTCTTGGGCAGAAGGAAGGAAGGGCCCAGAGCCTGGGAAGACAGGAATGATTGGAAAGTCAAGCTACTGCCAGAACAATGAAGAGAACCACACATGAGAAGCCTTCTGGCTGTTCACCCTTTGGATGCAAACTTCCCTTTTACATTCATTAGGTGATTCCAATTATTTATCTACTTAACTAGCTTCTAACAGCATCTTTCAAGCCATATTTTTAATGCTCTTATAAGCTACTTGGGTTATATTTTGTTTCCTTTTAAGCACAGATTTTTTTAATCCATTAGAAAAAGGGTAAAAGGCATGAACAGATACTTCAGTGGCAAGAAGATGCGGAGGGCAAATACGCACAAAATGTTCGACATCATCAGTGGTCAGAAATTCAAGTTAAATCTACAATGGAATCACTTTCCACCTATCAAACGAGTGAAAACGAAAGATCGCAAGAAAAGCAAATGCTGGGGAGGATGCTGAGAAACTAGGTCACTCGTACATTGCTGGTAGGGAGACAAAAATGGTACAACTACTCTGGAAAATGGTTTGGCAGTTTATTTTCAAACTAAACATGCAGTTACAATACAAGTCAGCAATTTCACTCTTGGGTGCTTATCCCAAAGAGATGAACAGTTACACTCGCATAAAACCCGTACACAAATGTGCGGAGCAGCTTTATTCACCGTAGCCTGAAACTGCCAACAGGCCAGATGGCCTCCGACAGATGCATGGTTAAACTACAGTATGTGTCTATACACACACCATCAGCGATCAGCCCACAGAAAGGAACCAACTAATGATACATGCAACTTTATCTCCCTGGAATTATGGGGACTTTCAAAGGCCACTCCAAAAGGTTATAAACTTTGTCTTTTTTTCTTTTTTTAAGAAATAGAGAACCTAGGGGCCCCTGCGTGGCTCAGTGGTTTAAGCCTCTGCCTCCGGCTCAGGTCATGTCCCAGGGTCCTGGGATCGAACCCCGCATTGGGCTCTCTGCTCAGCAGGGAGCCTGCTTCCTCCTCTCCCTCTGCCTGCCTCTCTGCCTGCTTGTGATCTCTCTGCCAAATAAATAAATAAAATCTTTAAAAAAGAAAATAGAGAACCTGGGCACCCAGCTCACTTAGTCCATAGAGTATTTCACTCTTGATCTTGGGGTTGTGAGTTTGAACCCCGCATTGGTGGGTAGAGGGAGGGAGAAAGGAAACGGAGAAGCAATTAGTGGTTTCCAAGAGCTAGAGACAGGAGGGTGTCCTAGGAGGGAAACAGTTGTAGCCCCCAAAGAGCAACGGGAGGAATCCCTGAGCTGTGGGAGCGGGTCAGCACCTTCACTGTGGTGGTGGAGCTGCAAACCACCCACGTGGTAACAATTTATAGCATAAGTGCTGCCAATCCACCAGTACAAGTGAAACTAGAAATCTAAGACTGGTAGATTGCACCAACGTCAATATCCTGGTTATGAAATTGTACTTGATTTTCACAAAATGCTACCACTGCGGGGGTGGGGGGGGGTGAGTAAAGGCTATATTATTTCTTACAATTGCATGGGAACCTACAATTACCTCAATTAAAGTTTCGGCCTAAGAACAGATCGGTAACAAGTACTAATAGCTTAGCCATCCCAAAATGATACTGTTAATAATTTTGCCTTCTTTGAACCAGGAGCACCTCGGGTTGCTCTATTCCTACACAACTGCTTATGGTAAGGAGCTTCCATTATGTAGACGGGGAAAACCATTCGTTGAAATGAAGGTCGGGAGCCAAAGACGCCTTTAACAAAACAGTTACATTTTGTGAGACTTCATTTGCATGAAGCTGTAGGAAAGGCCAGTCTCCTGTAGGATGGAAAGAGCCAAGTGGTGCTTGCCTATTGAAAGTGTGAGTCAGGGAGAGACTGGAAGGGAGCAAGAAATATCTAGCCTGCGCAATGGTAATATTAGCTTGACAGGAGTCCAAACTACACAAGTGTATCCATTTGTCAAAACTCTAAAGGCTCTGTAAGATTCGCCCAATTCACTGCATGAAATTTTACACTAATTCATTGTACGAAATTTTACACTAACCGTAAACAACTTGAAATGAAGCTTCAAGGACTGGTTCTCTGTGAGCTTTATATTCTTTCAACCAAAGATTCCTGTGCACTAAGATACCGTGCCTGTGATAAATCCAGGATCGCCAAACCACATGGTTTAAAAAAAAAAAAAA
>CM053608.1:120435006-120452356 GCA_028646535.1 Procyon lotor | reverse complement strand
GCCCAATTCACTGCATGAAATTTTACACTAATTCATTGTACGAAATTTTACACTAACCGTAAACAACTTGAAATGAAGCTTCAAGGACTGGTTCTCTGTGAGCTTTATATTCTTTCAACCAAAGATTCCTGTGCACTAAGATACCGTGCCTGTGATAAATCCAGGATCGCCAAACCACATGGTTTAAAAAAAAAAAAAAGGAAAGAAAAAGAGTTCGCAATTATCCCATCTCGAATACACTTTTGTCAGGGAAAGGAAATTGCAATCAGAGTAACCATGAAGCAAATTCATATAAAAAGTATCATTAAATCAGACTAAATCAAATTAAAACAGAAGTAATTAAGGCCCTCTGAAAGTAATTTTGGCTAATACTTTGTTTACATGGAATATAGATGTAGCAACTACTGACCTCGGGCACTCTCAGCTGCTTTTACATTAATTATTACATGTGCTTTTTATATTTCAGCTCAAAATATCCTTTATAGGTCTGAGTAGCTAATCCGCCCCCCTCCCACCCACCCAGGCCAAGCTTACTTCAAATGAGTCTCAGATCCCACAGGGTGGGAGTCGTGTGAAATCCACATATTGATACTCATGTAAAATCATCTAGCCTCTAGTAAGAGTTACAGGTTTGGCTTTGCTTAACCATGATTTTGTTCTGTTCAGGATACTTCTTTCGGTGGAATTACAGAAGGGATGGTGGGCTGTCCTTCATTGCAGTTTTATACCCAGTAGGACCCAACCCTCTTCACTCAATAAGGCTTACACTGCAGAGACACATCTGTTTAATTGGCCAGACTAGTCAAGACACTGATGGAAAGTATTCCTTGACCCTACCAACGATTTGTAGAGAAGACAACGTGAGAAGTACCCAGTGCCTCCTTCTCCATTTTGGTCTTAAACTTTGCTCATGGTCCAGGCTCCTTCACCGGCTCCTTTCTTTTTTATTTTATTTTTTTAAAGATTTTTTATTTATTTATTTATTTATTTGACAGAGAGAGAGAGAGAGAGAGAGAGATCACAAGTAGGCAGAGAGGCAGGCAGATAGAGAGGGGGAAGCAGGCTCCCTCCTGAGCAGAGAGCCCGATGCGGGGCTCGATCCCAGGACCCCGAGATCATGACCCGAGCCGAAGGCAGAGGCTTTAACCCACTGAGCCACCCAGGCGCCCCCACCAGCTCCTTTCTGAGTTACCCTCATGGGTGGCATAGAGTTCACTGTCAAGTTGGAGCCATGCAATCTATCACCAATAACCTGAAGAAAATGTATATTCTTGATTCTTCAACGCAATGAAGGAAGTAACTACAGAAATATACGCAATTCTTAATATATATCAGTGACAAATGTTAGGTCCACATTATTTATTTAAAGTAGTGAAAGAGGGCACCTGGGTGGCTCAGTCGTTGGGCGTCTGCCTTCAGCTCAGGTCATGATCCCGGAGTTCTGGGATCGAGCCCCGCATCAGGCTCCCTGCTTGGCGGGAAGCCTGCTTCTCCCTCTCCCACTCCCCCTGCCTTTGTTTCTGCTCTCGCTGTCTCTCTCTCTCTCTCTCTCTCTGTGTCAAATAAACAAATAAAATCTTTAAAAATAAAATAAAATAAATTTTAAAAATAAAATAAAAATAGTGAAAGTGCGTGCCTGGGTGGCTCAGTTGATTAGGCAACTGCCTTCAGCTCAGGTCATGATCCTGGAGTCCTGGGATCGAGTCCTGCATGGGGCTCCCAGCTCCACAAGGAGGCTGTTTCTCCCTCTGACCTTCTCCCCTCTCATGCTCTCTGTCACTGTCTCTCTCTCTCAAATAAATAAATAAAATCTTTTTTAAATTTTTTTTTAAAAATAGTGAAAGAGACAAGATTTTCATTTCACCTCTTGGGAAAGACGTGGGGATAAACAGCAAAAATGAAAAGGAAGAGGTAAAGGAACGGAAAAATGAGAGGTTGCACCTCGAAGAGTAGTCTCCCAGGCAACGGTCGAGGAAAAGGTAGCAGATAAAGATTAGTTATGAACACACTTGTCTATTAATTATCAGTAATCACATGAAAACAGGAGCTAAAAACCCATGCACAAAGATGTGGGCACGTGCAACTTCTCATCAAGGGCCAAGTGCTGCTTCCCTATTTTCCTGCTCAAACTGAAGAACTACACTTTTGGCTTTTATTATGCCTGACCACCAATTTTAATGGGTTTCTATAGCGACTTACAAGCCCCAGAAGGTTGCAAAAGACCAAGACAGAAAATCTAACTGTATTTCTAGCTATCAGAATTAGCCACATCATATGACTGAATGCTCTATTATGTAGGTACAAGAAATGGTCCCCAATTCACTAATTAGGCAAATCAATGTCGAGAAGACAAACAGAACTTTGCCCTTTTTTCCCCCGTCCACCAAAAAAGTTCCTAAACCAGGGTGCGTGGCTGACTCAGTCATTAAGCATCTGCCTTCCGCTCAGGTAACGATCCCAGAGTACTCGGATCTAGCCCCGCATCAGGCTCCCTGCTCTCTCCCTCTCCCACTCCCCCTGCTTGTGTTCCCTCTCTCGCTATCTCTGTCAAATAAATAAATCAAATAATTAAATTTAAAAATTCCTAAACCATGATGTTTTCTAACAAAAGAAAGAAAAGGGGCACAGAAACAAAACCCATTCATGGTGTTTTTATCTACCAAACAAAACCGAATTTGCCATTTTTTAGATGCTAACAAGGTAGAGCTCACCCACGAGGATATAAGTGATCACATCCTTCCCTTTGTAGTTATTTTCCCACAGTTTGCTTCGAGGTGGTTCTACCAGTTTGAATGTTCTCTTTTCTTACCCCCTCCCGATGTCAGTAGGCACTTCAGTACCAAAACCCTAGTTCGTGAAATCTACGAGTCTGCAGAACTGGCCAGAGAAGGGCTTTATGAATGAGGAATCCTACAACAACTTGTTCTAAAACATTGATCCAAAAAACTAAGTCTTAAAGCAATCTGAGCAATTCTTTCCAAATACAAGGTTCGTAGGTGCTGAGAACTGACATAGTCAAATACTATGTGATGGTGACCGTCAAGGGGGAGAAAAGACAGTCTCTCCTACCACCACCCCCTCCCTGGCAACAGACAGCTCAAAATGCCCCTGACTGCAGTTAAATTTTTTGGAAGTAATATGCCCATTCACAGGAGGCAAAAAAGCACCTTGTACTATGAATGTGTATTTTTTAAAACTCAGTATTTCGTCACTGCTGAAAATCCATTCAGATATCCTTTCCTTCTTAAGCTAGAGAGCTTTATTCAGCCAGGGGGGGCACCAACGCTGGTATTTCAAGAAACCTAACCTCTTAATGACTGGTATCAGAGAAGACAGAAAGATGTCCAAGAGTTCTCTTGAAATAAGCTTCATTTCAGGTACTTGGGAGCCCATAAATGCTAGCAAATGCACCAAAGGTGGCATCTATGTGATTTCATCTGCCGGTCTGGGACTATTCTGTCCAGAGAAGTTGAGCTGCCCTTTCTAACACACACGCTCCAGTTCTGTGTTCTCTATTCTCCCACCACATAAAAGGGGCACTGGGGCACCTGGTGGCTCAGTCGTTAAGTGTCTGCCTTCGGGTCAGGTCATGATCCCAAGGTCCTGGGATCGAGCCCGACATCGGGCTCCATGCTTAGGGGGAAGACTGCTTCTCCCTCTCCCACTAACCCTGCTTTCTTTTTTTTTCCCGTGTTTTCTCCCGTGCTGTCTCCCTCTGTCAAATAATTTTTTTTAAGTTTTTAAAAAACTAAAAAAAAAAAAAAAAGGACACTCATTATCCGAGGATAAACCTGGGCTTCTGTGTGTCCTAGAAAGAGCAGGTCAGTGTAGTGCCCGTCGATGGTAGAGGCAAGCGGTGGGGACAATAGGTGGATGGGTCATCACTGAAGGCTTTCGGAAGATGTAGGTTTTGAGCTCAGCTATGGCTAAGAGCAAGTATCGATTACCGGATGGGGGCAAGGGAGCAACGCAGGGGAGGGAAGAACTTGTACAAAGTGATAAAGTGAAACACATTTTGTGTACCAGAACAGCAACTAGATTCACTTGATTGTAGCAGATTTTCAAGAACTACGGTGACAGCGTAGGGTATAAAACACAGAGAGTGAGACAAGACTTCGGGAAGGTGCCCATTCACTGGCTCACCAGACCCATTCACTGGGCATCTCCTATGCACACGTCACTCTTCTGATGCACTAGAGGAAAAAATCTGAGGAAAGATATTTTAGGATTTCCTTTCTCAAAGGGAAACCAGCCCTCACCTACGGAGTTGATTCAAACACGACTGTTAATGTCAACGAGGCCATTGTAATTCCTTCCCCCAAAATCCAGTTTTCAGTTAGCTCTTTAACTTAAAAAAATGTGGTCTGGAAAGAACTGGATGGGAGTTTGGAGCGGACTGAGGAAATCCTCCCCACCTATGTTATGTAACTCCCGTCGCTGGCAGAGAATTCCATGAGAATGGTTGACTAGACAGATACATTTTCTGTGTCCTTATGAACAGTGACTTTCCCTAGAAACTAAGGGTAGCTCAGTGAACAGCTTGAACATAAAGAACATGGCCTCAGGGCTGCTCCCCAGATTCCAAAGTACAGACTGAGCTTGGCTCTCTCCGCTGCTTGAGTAGAAAGACCCATTGCAAACTCACCAACACCAGTATTCATAAGCCTAATTTGGGGGAGTCTGAAGAGAGGGATTGGGAGGCTCGAGGGCCCAGAAGGGACTAGAAAGGACGATCAGGGAGGGGGCTAGGTTTTCTGGCTGTCCGACAAGCACAGATGGCATCTGGAGTGTGTTGTTTAATGTTACCATGAATTGTTTTCTCTCCAGAAAGCTCTGTCTTCGGAAGTAATAGAAACACATGGGTAGGGTTTAAGAAGGAAGGGGGAGACTTGGAACCAAGGAAGTTAGTTCACTGCCCACCCCTGTCTAGGTGGTTAACTGTGGCTGTCAAGGCCAAGCACTTAACAATCCACACAGTGCAGATGCCCGAGGGCCTGTGCCCCAGCCTCATTCCTTCCACACGGCTGTTTGCGGGAAAGAGGGCCTGGGCTTGCAGAAATAGCTGGGATCTGCGGTCTTCCCCTGGCTTGGCAGAACAGCTCTGATCCTCAAGTTCAGCGTGGCATGGGGTACCAACTCAGGGTTTTAAATTCCCTTCTAGGTACCAAGTACTGTAGGTTCTGCCTAGAATATCATTTAATCTAACACCTTCACTGATTACCCACCAAGGAAGAATACTTTGGATAGAATCAATACAGCCAAGCTTAAGTAACAATGGCCTCCCTTACAGAATTTTAGCCTGAAGCAGCATTACTCAAATTGAAAGGCATTACGCATAGGCAATAATCTCCCACGTTTGGTGTTCACCCGCTCAAGGATGCAAGAACAGGGCAGCTTGGAGGGGATGGTACCAAGAAAGACAAAGTGCAGGTATGGACAAGAAAGAGAAACCTAAGCTTGAGCATTGTACCACCATCATGTTATTAGGGAAAGGACGACACCCTAGAGACTGCCCCCAACCCACCCTTAGGAAACGGGGAAAACAGCCAAGGGGAAAGATTATCTTAATGCTGTAATTTCTAGGGGAACCCTCCTACACTACTGGTGGGAATGCAAGCTGGTGCAGCCACTCTGGAAAACAGTATGGAGGCTCCTCAATAGAAAATAGAGCTACCCTATGACCCAGCAATCGCACTACTGGGTATTTACCCTAAAGATACACATGTAATGATCCGAAGGGGCACATGCACCCGAATGTTTATAGCAACAATGTCCACAATGGACACACTGTGGAAAGAACCTAGATGTCCATCCACAGATAAATGGATAAAGAAGATGTGGGGGGTGTGTGTGTATGAATGGAACGGAATACTATGCAGCCATCAAAAAAGAAATCTTGCCATTTGCAATGACATGGGTGGAACTAGAGGGTATTATGCTAAGCAACATAAATCAATCACAGAAAGACAATTATCATATGATCCCACTGATATGAGGAAATTGAGCAACAAGACAGAGGATCATAGGGGAAGGAAAGGAAAAATGAAACAGGATGAAACCAGAGAGGGAGACAAACCATAAGAGACTCTTAATCTCAGGAAACTGAGGGTTGCTGGGGGATTAGGGGGGTAGGGATGGGGTGGCTGGGTTATGGACACTGGGGAGGGTATGTGCTACTGTGAGTGCTGTGAAATGTGTAAGCCTGATGATTCACAGACATGTACCCCTGGGGCAAATAGTACATTATATGTTAATTTAAAAAAAAAAATTCTAATTTCTAGTATGTATACTTTAAGGATTTAGAAAGGGGAGGATGGGGAGAATTCAAATAGTTTTCATTTCCCTTAGGTAGTACTTACAGAGGTTGAACCCAAGGCTAAAATGCATCAGAAATAGAACCGTTTATTCAATGCGTCAGTCTGAGCGATGCTATTTTTCTGGTTCAAAGGTTCCCTCAGCAAGATACAGAAAGCAAGCCCTCTAGGAAACGTGCTTCTCTGCACCACGAGTCAGGCACAGCTTGACCATCTCAGACTGCAAAGGCTCGAGCCAACAAGTCCATGTCGCGGCCCCAGAGGGGAGGGCTTTCCACGGAGTCCCTTTTTTGGTAAGAAAAAAAAAAAATCTCAGCGGTTCACAAGTGATTTTAATTTGCCACACTATGCTTTTACAGACATTGCTGGACAATTAAAAAAGTGTTGCAAATGGAAATTGCTCGTGCCTCGTTGCAAATTTTATTGCCACGATGGAATCCTTAAGAAGCACTATTAACTTTAATGGTGACCTGTTGCTCCCTGCTTATGAGTCATCTTCAATCAAGTAATTCAGGGATCATCTCCGCGGCGGTGGGAAGAAGAGGCTGGGCAGCAGCAACAAGGAGCTCATTGTGAAAAGTCGAGGAGAAAGTGTGCAGATACGCGTACACGTTTGCAATCCCTAATTACAGTTAATTCTAGGATGCTTCCTTCCTAGTGTTAGGAAGCACCCTTTCACATAAATGCTGAACATGCAATCTTCCAGTCCTTCTACGTTTTCTAGTTAAATTCGACTTCAAGTTCAACCTACATGTAAAATTGAAGCCACGGTCTAAGTCATCTTAACATTTAGTATTTTCTCATATGCTTTCCATTTACATCCCTATTTCTCTAGCGGTGTACGACAGGGGTGTTGCTCTTTTTCCCTTTTAAAAGCTTTTTGAGAAAAAAAAGAAAAACAAAATTTAAATAAATGAACAAAAAATAAGAGCACGAAAAAAAAAAAAATAAGAGCGCGTGTTGCAGAGGTTTGATGTGCCTCAATGATACAAGTCGGAAGTGTGGGTCTTTCAGGTACAGAAGATGAAAAAAAAGTGTGGAGTAGGAAAAGGTCGTGGAGCCGGCCACCGTAATCAGTTACAGAACCCCCGGTGGCTCATTAATGGCTAATTGTGGCCCTTTGGGTTCTACAACTTCTCTTGGTTCCCAGACTCAGCATCACACTCTTTTCAGAAAGTAGCTTCACTTTCTCAAACATGTCCAAGTACTTTTAGTTTAGTAATTCCACTGTAAAAGTAAACACAAGTGGGAGGACAGAAAGAAAAACAATTGGGAAGGAAGGGGGGGGAAGGAAAGGGTGGGGAGCGACACAAATCTGTAAACTATACCCTAAGGCCTAGGCCATTCATGAATTTTACATACATTTCCCAAAACTCTCCCTGAAAAGATCTATTCTCAAGTTCATGGAAAAAGCGAGTAAATTCAGATTTAAGGGGGGGAGGGGGGTAAAGGAGTAAGTGGAGGAAGGGGGGGGGCGGTCCCAAGAGTTCTGAGGATTTTAGGAGGAGGAGGAGGGGGCTGGTCTGGCACTCATCAGAAGGAAGGCAGGGGCATTCCCCTGCCTTAGCTTCTGTTCCCCAACTCCAGGTCTGAGGTGTGGGGCCAAAAGCCCCAGAACCAGAGGAGCTTAAGGCAGACCCTCCCTCCTCGTGGGGTCCTGCCCACCCCAGCCCCGCGGGGTCCCGCTGTGTGGCCGCTCCAGGCGCCATAAGGTCATTGCTAGGTTTGGCCCAAAAGGCTCCCACTCAGTGAAAATCGGCCTCCGAAGGAGAACGTAGCAACAGCCAGGAAAGAACCACTTTGCAAACAGACTTCCAAAGAGAATTCGCCTCTTGAAATCCTCTGTGCAAAAGTTCACACCATAAAACAGCTGCTTCTTAATGTCTCGGGGTTCTAATTAGCCCCGAGCTCCCGATTTGCACCGAACTTCTGGCCAATGGCATCCAAGGCCCTCCGCCGCTCAATCCCCTAAGTGCTCTGGGTCAAAAACGAGGTCATAAACTTGTCCACGGAGAAGCATTTACTGTCGTTTCAAATGGCGAGTTCTGTTCAAGAGGTTATGATAATAAAGGAAGCGCAGCAAACAGGCTTTCGAGTCCTAGCCTGCGCTTGCCAGCGTGCAACCCTGCTCCCTGTCCTTGGGGGGGGGGGGGTCATTTCTAGAATGACTGTATCAAATTGTCTTTCTCCTTCCTCCCCACTCCCAGCTCTAACCTAAGAGTGGCAAGCCAAAAACTAAGTTCCTGTTTCAAAAAAAAAAAAGTATTAACAGGCCTCACCCCTGCCAAAGTTTACAGCATAGTTACATCCTGCCACAGAAAGAAGGATGGGGTGGGGTGGGGTGGGAGGGACGGAGGGAGGGAGGGAGGGAAGTGGAGCAGGACAGCTGTTTTTTTAATAAACTCCAGCTCCAGAAAACCTCCCACTGCGGCTTCTGCACCCCCAGCGGCGAAGCAGGAGGACGCCGCAGCTCACTCACTTTCTCGACTCCCACGAAATGACCGAGGCCTCTGCGAATTGCCCGCCCCGTCCCCCAGGGGCAGGAGGACGCAGGCCAACCGGCTGAGCTGTGCTTCCTCCCGGGCGGACTCCCGATCGTTGGTTCCGGGAGGGGGGAGCCCAAGAGACTTCCACCTCCTCCGCGCCCCACACCCCCGCGCATCCGCGGAGGCACACTGGGGGCAACTTTACAGAAGGAGCCCATTAAAAAGGTAAATGGTTTGCATCCCACGCCTTCCAATGGGCTGCAAAGCCTCCCCACTCAAAAGGCACCGTGCTCCCCAACCGGCACGCCTGCGAGCTCAGCAGCTGGGCTCCCCTTTCTCTCCGGAGTGGGAAGGCTGGAAGGGAACCCGAGAAGGCAGGACCCAGCCCGGCTCGGCCGGCTGAAAAGCTCTAATTTGTGAACCTAGAAAACCCTGGGGCATTGCAATCAAAGCGAGGCCCCACCCCTCGCAGTACCTCTGATGATTTGTTCCCCGGGCCAGTGGGCAAGCGGAGAAAAGGGAAAATGAGGACAAATGTGTTCAAAACAGAAACACTGCATAACACTAACTTGGTTTTGGGCAAGGACCAGATTATAGGCCCGGCACCTCCATTTCTGTCCAAGTGGAAAGAGAAACTACAGGGCACAACCTTGATCCAGCTGTGTGAACTCTGGTGCCCAGGGGCTCTGGCCAGGCCAGAGGATCAGCATGGCCCCAAACTGCTCCTCAGTCCCCAGCTGGCCTTTTCCTTTTTTTCTTTTTCTTTTTAAGTTCTTGAGGGCTCTTTTCGTCCTTTTTGGTGAACTGATTCTTTTGGGGCTGTGATTATAATTACCGTGGAATAGTCTCTGACTTTCCAAATGTATGTTCTTGGTCTGAAATGGTTCCGTGTTGGAGAAGATAGTGTGTGAATATGAACTTCTCTTTTAAGAAGCCTCCCAAACCCTTCTCAAGGGACTGAAATGTAACCAAAGAACGTGAGTTGGTAGGGAGCTTACAGGTAATGAGTTAAAAAGCAAACTTCAGATTTGGACAGCATGCACTGAAGACCAATGTCCTAACATGTTGCCCGTCAGATTGTAAAATGGTGATGAACTAACTAACGGGCACATCGTGGGCAGTAATTCAAGTCCTTACCCATCTCTGAAAGGAAGTTCAATAGAACCTAACATACATTAATTGCCTTGAGTTCAGGCCCATCTGAACTCTCCAAAACTAAAAAAGTTGGCTTGCTTTAAGAAACAAAACATACCAACATAAAATTTTTTTTTTATAGTTTCAGCCAAGTTAAAAAAAATTTTTTGGTACAAAAACTGTATTTCTAAAACATATCCAGGTCTCAAACAGGTATTATGTACCTTTGCCATAATTTTGGTCACACCATTTATTTACAGCTCCTCCACAGGCCCTGTTTCTTTTTCGAATTAAGAGAAAATAAGGTAAAATCTAATGAGGCCAACTCCTAATCCCACACAGTGAAATGTAATTTGGAAATCGGATTCTTTCTTGAGACTCTTCTCCATTTCGAGGACTTCCGAAGCATATATGGGGGATCGGGACAGGAGAGAGTCAAAGGAGATGGAGATCCCCAGCTCTTATGGACTGTTATTTCCTAAGGAGAGCCAAGGCAATGGATCTTTTTTTTTTCTTTTATAGGATTTTATTTATTAGAGAGAGCGATTGAGCACAAGCGGGGGGAAGGGCAGAGACAGAGGGAGACCAGACTCCCCGCTGAGCAGGAAGTCCAATAGGGGGCTGGATCCCAGGATTCCGGGGTCATGACCTGAGCTGAAGGCAGGTGCTTGACCCACTGAGCCACCCAGGGGCCCCCAGGAAGTGTGATTTCATAGCCAATTGCGGGCTTGTCAAATAGACCATTTCCAGACTAAAACCGTTCATTTTTTTAGTTCCGAGGGTAGAACTGAACCAAGTTGTGGGAAACATACGTACACACATGCTTAGAGCCCTCCCTCTCCCTGCCCCAGGCATGGCTCAGTGTTCACTCACCTCTGTGTTCACTTGTAAAGAATTATTTGCAACCCAAAAAGAATACCTATGAATATAATCTGAATTCTATGCGCCGCCTTTCGGCAAAAATAGACTACAGAACTCTTGGATCTCAGTGAATCAGGAGACATGATCTCCCAGATCAGGAGATACGAACCCTGCCTCTCCCCCCAAAAAAAGATTCCCAAAGAGGGGAGGGCCTAGTGTTTCCACATCTTGCTGTAGACCTGGAGTCCCGTAGCCTTCATGCACCAAAAGCCATAGGATTACTATTTGGAGTTCAAACACTGCTTATCCATGGGATTAGATGCATCAATAAAAATACTTCCGATTCATGTTTTCTAAAACTCACATAGGTATAAGGGCCATAGGCAGCCTGTCAGAAACCTCTATTTAAAGTCGATATCCTTAAAATAAAGGAGAGTCAATATTCTTGCTCATTTAAAACGGCGATTCGCTCCATCTGACCACGAACCATTTACAGTATCCAAAGCACTTGTAAATCCAACCTACAGCAAACGATCCACCGAGCAAGATCCTCAACGCAGACACCTTCTTAAGCACCTGGTATTGAACGGGGAAGGACCTAAGGAAAGAATTTATGTCCTAAGCCCAGAAAAAAAAAAAAAATAGTTCTGTGAAGATCAGACCACGCAAAGTCCTTTAGGAGAGAAAGGGGAAACGAAAGCGAAGTTCTAGACACACAAGGTTAAAAAGGATTCTTCAAGGAACCGCCACGTATATGGTCCATAGCTCAAGAGTTACTGAAGAATTTCCTACGCTCTAACGGAATGTGCAGTTTGTAAAGGCAGCACACAGCTACATCTTCACACTTGCCCCATACAGAGCGGTCCCCTACCCTGTTGGCCTCTTTGCAGGAACAGACTTGGAAATAATTCTCTAGGAAGGGCCTGCTCAGCTCCATCTCTGTCCAGGGGCCTGTGGTTCTTTCGAGATCGCTCAGTGCCTCCAGCGGACATCTCGGAGGACAGAGAAACATCCAAGCAATATAGGGGCACCGAGGAATCATCCACTGCCTCCCTCGATCCCATGTTAACCGAAGCCATCAGACTCTCAGGCACCATTTTAATGTTACTTTTTAAAAACTGTTAGAGCACCCCATGCCTCCTCTTGCTGCCATTTCAGATGGAGTGTTAGGGTTTCCTCGGTTACCCCCTAGCTTCTCCACTGGGCCACAACGTGATCCACATTAGTACATTCACACAAGGAAATCTCAGGATTAGTCTACCCCTCTCATAAAGTTCTGGGGGGTGTGGGGGTGGAAAGAGCACAGTCTTAAAAATGCTTACGCCGAAAAACACTGCTGGGAAATGGCAGTTTTTAAGTCTCTTACCGCGTGATTATGGCTACGAGCATGAAAAGGGATTATTCGTAACTGAAATAGAAAATTAAGGAGCTCAACTCCAGGTAAGACAAAATACAAAGCAAGCTGGAAGCATTTTCCTCCCTGAAAAGCACTCATCAATCATTCCAACTGTCTGGTGATAATGCCTCAGCAAACCCACCAGTGAAATGAGATTCTTGCCAATTCCTATGCATTTAAAAGAGGACAACTATGTCACGCTATGCAAAACATGTGATCAGAAAGACATTTAATTTGGAAGCAGGACAGTAAATGTCAGCTAATACCTCGGAGTTTAGTGCCTCTGAAACATACCCTTTAGGATGTTCCTGAAATACAGTTTCTGCAACCATTTTCGTTTCTCCTGCAGTTTCCATTTGCAAAAGGACTTGGGATGTACCAAAGACATGTAAGTGACATCATGCTTGGGCATGAAACTCGGAGAGTGAAAGACACATCAATTAACAGGGGGGAAAAAAAAGATGCACCAATGCACTCTGCAGGACTTCCCTTGAGAGACAAGCCACCACATCCCATCAAGTCAAAAGCTTTTGCCTATGGGAACTTTTATTACAGCTCCTATCAAAAGGACAGGGGGGAAAAAAAACAGCTTTCCGGTTTTCACCGGAAAAGAATGATTTCCAAATTACGACTTTTGAGAGCTCAGGAGGAGGAATGACTTACTCGTAGTAAATGTGAAACACATGGTTTTCTCCAAGCATTTCTGTCTGCCCTGCAGTTACTTCTCTTATATGAAAGAGATAAATTATTAAGATTTAAACACAGCAGCCCTTAGAATGTACCCTACATTTCTGTGTGAAGCCGGAGGCCCGAAGACTCTAAATCACCATTCCGAGGGTAAGTAGGAAAACATCACACGCCTCCCGCCAGAGGCCAGCGGAGCGGTTGTGTCCAACACACCGTGGAAACACGGGTCGGGTGGAGACTTCGTCCAACAGGACGTCTGCCCCCCGGGCCCACTGCTGGAATGTGAAGAGAGCCGTCGCAGCCACGGCAGAAGATCCATGGGCTCCCCAGGAAACATGGGGATCCATCTACCCAACAAGGAGAGGGATGCTCCCTCGCCCTGCTGTTATTTTGTTTCCAACGATTTCTCTCCATCCCAGGGGCTCTTAACCCCCGGCTGTGCAGTAAAATTATTTGGAAAATTAAAAAAAAAGAAAAGAGCAGCCTCATAGGCATGTAGAGTGGAGACCCACCGGTCCATCCCCATCTGATCACAGCCTCACCAACACAGCATGCGACTAGATCATTTCTACTTTTAATGAGAACTGCCAGGCAAGCTCTCCTTTATCTGTCTTTTCTGAGAAGTGCAAGAGGCTCTCAAGGGAACATTAGCACGCCTCTGTTGCTCTGTGCAGAGTGGCCCTAAGTGTGGGAGAAGGTCCCCACGCCCTGTGGCAAGTGCAGCCTCGGGCTCTCCGCCCCACCCCCAACTGCCTTTGTCACGTGTGTCGCAGACTCCGGAGGGAAGGTGAGGGATAGGATTTCTCAGGAGATCCTATCCAATTTCCTAGCAATCTGTGACACAGGAAAGAGCTCTCCACAGTCTGTCACTGTGAAACCAAGGCTTCTCACGGATACCTCCTTGGTCTCCCCCTAAACAAACAAACATCCAGCGAAGCACAGTCCCTGAACAATTCCAACAATGTGAATTGCAAATAGCAAAGCCGGTGATTGCACTCAATTACCTTTTATTGTTGCAGAAGCTGCACCCTCACACCCCCCCTCCTACACACCCACAGCAGCTCACGCCCCTCTCCTAGACCGCTTCTCAGGTTATGAATAGGTCCTTGGATAGAGCGAAGATTAGATCACCAGAACCTTAGGAAGAAGACCTCAACCACAAAAAGTTCTTCCTCAACTATCAACACAAATTGCTGATTTCTTTTTGAGATTTTATTTATTTGAGAGAGAAAGAGAGATCACAAGTAGGCAGAGAGGCAGGCAGAGAGGGGGAAGCAGGCTCCCCACTGAGCAGAGAGCCCGATGGGGGGATCGATCCCAGGACCCTGAGATCATGACCTGAGCCGAAGGCAGAGGCTCTAACCCACTGGGCCACCCAGGCGCCCCAAAAATTACTGATTTCTAGAAAATCTGCTCATTCAGATTTAAAAATAAAAACCACCTTTGGGGTAAAAAAATGGCTACCTTAATTTGACAATAGGACAACTTTAATGATAAAAAAAATTGCATGGGTAAAAGGACATTCTAAGTTCAAAAAATTAAACCGCTGTTGTTACAAAAATGTCACCAATAGTATGCTGTGATGCACAGAGCACGATCATAATATTTACCTATAATTCAGAATTGATAAGTGGAAAGTCCATAAAATAAAGACCCACATGTAATCGTTGTTTGTTAAATGACTGGTATGTACCAGTCCCTGTGCCGTGTGCTCTGCATGTTTTATACCATTTAATTCCCTCAACGCAATGGAGAAAACACCAGGGTCTCCAGTTTATAGAGGAGTACATGAAGCTCTGATACATAAATCAACACATCTATCATCTGCAAAGCTAGAGGATGGCTGAGTGGGGATTTGGACAGAAGTCTGGCCGACTCCAAAGCTGTTAACCATTTTTATAAACTAGTACAGTATAGATCTTCCATAAATAATATACTGGAATACTACTCCCACCACCATTTATTTAAAAAAAAAAAAAAAAAGAGCCTGGGAATCTGAATTCTTTGACTTGGAACCCAAAGAAAGCAAAGCATTCATCAAGGAGTCGTGGTGAGGGTCGGAGATTTGGAAGCTTGTCTGATGTCAACTGACCAGAGGCAAGTTACCAAAGCTCTGAGAACTTTCATTCTCTTCTGTAAAATGAAGGACAATGTCAACCTCAAGGTTGCTGGGCAGCCTAAATCAAAGGTCTCATTAGACTCCGTGACTGTTGGCTTTCTTCCCCCCCAAGCCAGTTTCCTACTCGGTCAACCAGGCATAATAAACCCTACCGTGCCACAATGACAGAGGGCCTTGGGGGGGGGGGGGTTATAAAAATGGAAACACTCTGAAAAGTGATGCTTTTAAAAAGCCGTTTCTGATCATTAGCACTTTTAATGGAGTCCTAAAAGAAATGATAAATTGTCACTTAATTCACATCGAGGAGTTCTCATTTAAGAAAGTCTGAACTTGGTTATTTCATAAAGCAAATGATCCTGACTCATCTGTTTTTCAACTCTGAATCTTCTATTTGGCTTGGCTTTGTTTCGGTTTTTGACTCCTGCATTTCCACAAGTCATTATTAAGTACCCATTAAGTGCTCGGGCCAACAGGGAATAAAAACATTTGAAAATACGATTCTTACCCTTGAGAAAGCTAGAATATATGGTTGGGTTTCTTAAAGTAGGTACACAGAAGATGTGTGGACTGACCGGCAGGTACCGGTGGTTAGGACTGGGAGTCGGGTAGCACTAGGAAAAAGTAGCAGAAGGTAGTTGCTCTACGGTAAGGGAACAGTTGTTCTTTGTTTGGTTTAAAAGATTTTATTTGAGGGGGCACCTGGGTGGCTCAGTCAGTTAAGCGGCTGCCTTCGGCTCAGGTCATGATCCCGGAGTCCTGGGATCGAGCCCCGCATCAGGCTCCCTGCTCAGTGGGGAGCGTGCTTCTCCCTCTCTCTGCCTGCTTTCTGCCTACCTCTGCTCTCTATCTCTGTCAAATAAATAAATTAAAAAAAAAAAAATTTTATTTGAGCCCAACACAAGCCTTGATCTCACCACCCTACAATCATGACCTGAGCAGAAATCAAGTCAGACGCCTAACCGACTGAGCCACCCAGGTGCCCCATTGTTTTAAAGATGTTCTATCTAAGTAATCTCCATACCCAACATGGGGCTTGAACTCACCACCTCAAGATTTAGAGTCCCATGCTCTACCAACTGAGCCAGCCAGGTGCCCCAGGAAGGGAAGAGTTCTACACCTTGACTGCAGTGATGGAGGCTCAAATACACAGGGGGACTAACATTTCATAGAAATACGCACCTCCCTGCAAAAAAAGAATGTGTATAAAAACTGGTAAAATGCAAAAAATAAAAAATAAAGGGTAAAATGCATATAATGAGGTATATGAATACCTGAATTGATAGTGTTGTACCAATGTCAATTTCCTCATTTTGACAACATACTGAGATACTAAACTGGGGATAAGTCAAGAGGACGTGAGAATTCCGTACTGTTACTGTAAGTTCTTAGGAGTCAAACTATCCAAATAAATAGTAGTACTTAAAAAAAGTTCCCTATAAACACATATAGAAAGAGGGTTGATGTGTATGGGTAAGTATAAAACAGGAAGGTATTACACAATGTGTATAATGTGCTACCTTTTGTGTAAGAGCAGGAAGTAGAGGATGGATACTCCTATTTCCTCGGAGAGCAGCAGAAGGGGACCATAGCAGAAACTATAAATAGTGGTTTCCGTGGGGGGGCTGAAAAGGAGGAACTTGATAGCTGAGGCTCAAAGCAGGGACGATTTTTTTACATTTGGGGGGTTCTGAACCATGCAAATGTAATACTGCTCAAAACAAAGACAAATGAAAAGGAGAGCAACATCATAAATGATAGGATCAATGGAGAAACCTCCATGTCAGGTTTACTGAAGAGTTTACATACATTATTTTTAATCCTCAAAACAAAGTCCAAGATGATTGATATATCTTGACAGAGGATAAGCCAAGACTCAAAGGTAATTTTAAAACCTTTTGCTTAAACCCATGCGTTTTCTACATTAATTCAACTCCATATTTGGGGATCTTCAGAACACAATCTGCTGCTTCTTACCTTAATACCCTTTGTATGTGGCTTTTCCTCTGAGACCATTTTCCCTCAACACCACCTCCTACTTTGCCTGGACGACTCCTAGTCAACCTGAAAAACCAAGTCCTGCCCAGTTAGCTTTTCCTCAAACCACTTTCCTCAACAGAATGAGTAAGTCTCCTATCTTACCTCTGTAACCCATACTGAGTTCAACTCCTTAACCATTCTTTTGTTTTGTTTTGTTTAGATTTTATTTATTTATTTGACAGAGAGAAAGAGATCACAAGTGGGCAGAGACAGAGGGGGAAGCAGGCTCTTCTCCGCTGAGCAGAGAGCCTGATGCGGGACTCAATCCCAGGACCCTGAGATCATGACCTCAGCCAAAGGCAGAGGTTTTTTTTTT
>CM053608.1:120403438-120434506 GCA_028646535.1 Procyon lotor | reverse complement strand
GGGAAGCAGGCTCCCTGCTGAGCAGAGAGCCTGATGTGGGGCTCGATCCCAGGACCCTGAGATAACGACCCGGGCTGAAGGCAGAGGCTTTAACCCACTGAGCCACCCAGGTGCCCCAAAGGCAGAGGTTTTAACCCACTGAGCCACCCAGGCGCCCCCTTAATCATTGTTTCTTAACCGTCTTTAAATCCACAGCATCTAGCAAAATGCCTGGCAACTATGACTTGTGCTCACAGAATGTTCCTTCAGCTACAAAGGACTATTTAAGCCTCACCATGAGCATTCAGAAAAAATAAGACCTCGTTAAGAGGACACATTCACTTGCTAACAGGTATAAATAATGATTCTTGGATATCTTAGAATAAAAGTGGCTACAAGTACTTCTGAGAACACCAGTATCTTAAGAGGGATCACTCTTAATTTTAACTGGACAGAAACAGATCTTCCTTACAAATTTTAGCACCAAATTTCTGAGTGAAGTTTATTCCTAATATTTCCGGTAAATCCTTTACAAAATATAAATTCAAAGAGTAGTAACACTTTCATAAAAATATATTAATTTTCTTTTTTAATTCCCAACCATGGCGTTTCCAAATTTCCTTTTCCACGAAATGTGTTTACCTTTAAAAGGGGAAATAAAGGGCACGGTGTTCAGAAGAAAGCCTGGTCCTCTGTTGCTGAGCATCTAAAATACTTGGTGATAATTTATAATATGGCATGGGTTTCTAGACAGACACACAGAACTAACTTTTTCTCCTCAGAACCTGTCTTCCAAAGAATGCTGCCCACATAGCTTATAAGTTAGATCAGCAAAGTGCCAGGTCAATATGGCATAGTGGTCAAAGTTACACGGTCTCAAGTCAGATGCCGGAGTTTAAATCTTGACTCTGACAATTCTGTCTCCTAGAAGCTCCTTGCAGCTAATTATTTACCAAGCAAGAAATATGTGTTAGAGTAAGGATATTATTACTAGTTAACATCCACCCAACCCTTGGCATGGTGGGTTCTAAGCTCTTTATTTGTGTCATGATTTATTTAATCTTCCCAATATCCCAATGTGTTTGATACCAGTATAACCTGATTTCACAAGTGAGACAGATGTTCACTTGACGAAGGACACAGTTCTTGGGGGTGGAGGGGCACGCAGGTATGCACTAGTACTAGGAGCTAATACACTACTTTCAAAGCCATAAACCTCTTTCTAGGGGTAGACATACAGTCCAAATCCCAAATTATCTTCTGCTTTGAGAATTTTGGTTAACCAGAGAATGTTCATTTTGGAACTCACTTTAATTTTTCCAGATGTCATACAAGGTTTCTTCTTAAGGCAGATTCTAAAACATAGGTCTTTATAAGATGTCAGACTCTATTTAAAAAAAAAAATCTATCCCAATGGGTCTTTACCAGAGAAAGTGGACTGTTAGGTCTAGCCAGGTGTGTTCTAAAAGGATTTTCAGTGCCATGTGTTTATTATCTGCCCCCATAAACTTTGAGGACCTTCATAACCCATACCCAACACACTAATACTCACGAAGCTACATAAAAGGCTTTGTTACAAAGAATATTGAAGTCACTGAATCAGCTATCAAAACCAGTATTTGGGTCCCTTACACAATTGGAAAAAGACACTTCTCATGGGGAACCAATTCAAAAATATTGATAAACAGATGTTTGTAAATCCATGTTCTTACTAGCATGATTCATAGCAGCCAAAGGAACCCATTCATGCTGTTGATAAATGAAACGGCCTATACGTGCAATGGAAGACGTTCTTAAAAACTCTGACACGTGCTACAAGATGGATGAGCCTTGAGACCATTAGGCTAAATGAAACAAACCAGTGACCAAAAAAAGAAAAAAGAAAAGTATGATTCTACTCATCAAATACTAAAAGAGTCAAAGTCATAGAAACAGCGAGAATGGTGACGGCCGGGGCGTGAGGGGAAGGCAGAATGGGGAGTTAAGTGTTTAACGGGTGCAGTTCCATTTTGGGAAGAAGAGTTCTAGAGACGGTCAGTGGGGAGGGTTGTGTAAAGCACAGACTCAGCACCATGAACAATACATTATTTCGCACCAGCTAGAATGGGAAACTGTAGATTTTACCACAAGACGGAAAATACTCAGTACCTACAACCCATACAAAAGAAAAGCGGGCCGTTATCAATGAACTTGGGCTAAAGAAACAGTTCATCTAGATAATTTTGAGCAAGAGAGACCCTCAGGGGTCAATACCTCCTTCATTCTCATTAATTAAAAGTTAAAAAAAAAAAAAACCCTCCCCTTTGTTTTAGCCAAATACTTTACCTTCGTATGAAAATCAGTCTTCCCAAAAAACTAAAGGGGAAAAAACATTCCAACTCTCCTTCTATTCCAAGTGTCAGCCCTGTAACACACGTTTTGTCGGATCACTTTGCTCTCTTCAGCAGAGACACAAAAGAAAAATGACAAGACCCAAAGCGACAATCTCAAAATGGAACTCGAGCATCTATAATCTCCACTGTCCAAGCAAAGCCTAATAAACTTCAGTTAGGTTAATCCCACTAAGATCTAATATTGTTATCCTTTTTAAGTGAAAACACATTTAATTAGATCCCTGGAACGAAGAGGCAGTCTATTTCTGCGGTCTTACGCACAGGCTGTGAGAATGGACAGGACTATTTGCTTCTGGAACTTTCTCTTCGCCCTTCCCTGCAGCCTTATTGAAATGTGATAATGCCTACCTACCTACCACAGAGCTTTCAAGGGGAGAGTAGGAAGATGAGAAGACACTTTCCCCGCCGCTACCACATTCTCATCCCACACTTTCAGGGACAGAAGCCTTCAGGAAGGAACCCTTCTGCCGAGTTAGTCCACTGCATATCTGACTCTGCGTTCCTTCTAAAACACTCACAAGCCAACTGGGCAGACCATCTATCATCTTAGAAAAGAGTAAGAATAGACAGTGTAAATCTGAGCTCAGGACCGAAGAAGAACAGAAAAGGATTTCATGGGCAGGAGGAAGACAGGACAGGATGGTTGGAAATCTGAACTGGTTTTGACAAAGCAAAAGGTTTTACTGTCAGGTTACAAATAGTCACTTTTGTAATAAATAGAAAACTAAAGGGAATGTGATCCCCAAATGTTAAATTTGGGGAGTGCTTAGAAATCCTGAATGATCAAAATCCACTCATAGGAACTGTTTAGCAGGTAGGTAAGTCAATTCACGTGTCTTCCTGAAACACTATCTCTATTTAGTAGAGTCAACCTCTTGGCATTGGTCTATTCATTCGACTTACTACCATCTGGAAGGATAAACACAAAAGGTTAATTAATTTGAATCGTTTTTCCGATTTTTTTTTAATGTTTTATTTTTATTTAATTGAGGTAGAGAGTTAGAGAGCACAAGCAGGGGGCAGAGGGAGAGGGAGAAGCAGACTCCCCACTGAGCAGGGCTTGATCCCAGGATCATGACCTGAGCCAAAGGCAGATGCTCAACCGACTGAGCCACCCAGGAACCTCTATTTTCCCGATTTTTCAAAGATTTTTTTATTTCATTCTGATTATAGGTTTTGCTAGAATTAAAAACAGGTGGCCTATGAATACTTGGTATGCCCGGCAGCAAATGTGCATGTGAACAGTAAACATTTTTTAATCATGTAACTCATATCGTAATCACACAAAAAAATAGCTTTCACTTTGTTGAAAGAAATATTTTTAGAAGGTCTAAGCATCAGAACTCCTCAAGGCCAACACCTCAACCTGCTACATAGTAAGGAGTCCACATACGTAAATGTGTATTTTCATAAAAGGTACGTTAAACCGTGGACCGTGACCAATCAGGTTTTAAACGTCTGCTGTCAATTAAGAGTAAATTCCTGAATGATTAATTTTTTTCCCCATTTTGGAAAATGAAATCGGGTCTTATTTCTGCCACATTTGCCATCAGCAAGAAGAAAGGGCATGAAATAAAATAAGCATTGGCATCAAGAAAAGCTTACCTCCTCCCCATATTTTTTATTGGAAAAATAAAATTTGTTTTCCAGTAAGATATTTCATTTTTTAAAAAAATCTGTTTCTACTCAAAGCTAGAGTTCTATTTATTTTTAAATGAGGCACACGAAACCTCCCAAGTGCAACTCAGATTTACATCTGGCTAATCCTGTAAATGCGACCGACCGAGTTCAGGCTGTTTATTTCTGAGTTCTGTGATTTTTGGATAACACGTGTGAGAGATAGCAAATTAACTACTGCTAGTCAGCAGCAAGCCAGCAGAAGACGTCTTGGGAAGCAAGTGGGAGCAAATCCTGCAAGGCAATTTCTTCTAATCACACTTGCCAGAAACTTGGGGGGAAAGATGACCAATCCTGCCAAGAAAAATCAGTGGTGGAACTTGTTTCCCTTTTTCCATGGAATATTTCAACACTCCACCAACAAATACAGCTCAATCTTTCCTTTCTGTAACTTCGGGACTCCAAGGAAGGTTCTGGTCTCACTGATAGCCTTAGAAACATTAAAACGGCCCTCGCTGCAAAACATCAGTCTGAGTCCCTCCCCTGGAGCAATCTCTACTTACAGGAAGGGGCACCGCAGAGGTTCAGGGAGCAGGGGTCACTGGCACGCTGCAGAAATACACATTCTGCCCCCTCCCCCAACCCCAAAACACCTGCAGGTGCCTCAAGAAAGCGTAATGGAATCTCTGTACCTAGAACAGGCCAGGGATATTGTGAAATGGGTCAGCCTGGGCTGAAGACAGAAGAAACTGATGGCTTAAGGAGCTACCCTCTAGAAAAGCACCTATTCATGAGTAAGGGGGGGAGGGGGTCTTGCCTTGTATTTTCATCTCCTTTCTTACCTCAATCCCAAACCAACTCACTGGTTCTGAACCAGGCCACCAGCAGTCCCCTGGACAGCTTCGAGGCCTGAAGTCCGGACAGGGGCCCGTGTCTTTCCAAAAGCCTCCCCGGTGAGGCTACCGCGCAGCCAGCAGTTGAGAAGGCCAGCTTTGAGAAGTGCGCTTTTGACAAAGTTGATCTCTCTACCAAACACACTCAGAGAAATCCCAGCTCTCGGCTGGGTCCGGCTGTCTTGTCATTGCCTCGAGGACCACGAAGTCCTGGGCATCGTCCCGGGCATCCTGCGCTGCTGCCGCCGGGCTGGCTTCCCCACGGGGGAGCAGGCTAAGCGCAACGCTCCCCACGGCTGGAGGTGGGAGCGGGCTTGGTACAGGCCCGGGAAGGCAATGCAAGCCTCGGACTCCAACTGGGTCGTCAGAAAGCACAAATCCCGTTGCCCTCTGCTCACATCGGCGCCCCAGACCCCGAAGCTGCGCGTTTTCCCACACCAAGCAATCCTCAGGATCCCGACGACCTGCGAGTTAATTCAATCCTGACAATGCCCCATGTTGCACAGACCCCGCAGGTGAGGGGTCCCGACCCACCAGACCGCTCCCCACCCCAAAGCGCCAACTGCGAGTCCCGGTCACCGCGGGGACCTCCGGCCGACCTAAATCAGGGGTTCCCCGACCTCCTTTCTCGGGCTCCGTAATTTACTAGAACCGCTGGAAGAACTCAGGAAAACAGTTTACTTACCAATTACCAGTGTAGGACGAAGGCTACAATTCAGGACCGGCGAAAAGGAGGGGACGCCTAGGGCAAGGGGCGAAAGGGAGGCCACCTGCCATGCTGAGGGCCCAACGCCTCCAACAGGTTCAACCCGTAAGCCCTGCAAACCCCTCCTCCTCGGGTAGGCATAGTGAACTAAAGGGCCACTGGTGTTTTAACTCAACCTCCAGCCCCCTTCTCGCCTCCCTGGAGGTCAGGGGGCGGAGCTTTTAAGTAGCAGTCCTCTAATCACGGGTGGTTCCCCGGGCAACCAGCCCCCATAATTAGAGGCTTTCCAAAGAGTTGCCTTATTAACAAAAACTCAGGTGTGGTTGAAAGGGACTTGTTTTGAATAACAAAACGCATCACCCCAGAGCTGTTTCAGGAGCTGGGAACAATAGCCAGATATTAAAACAAAACAAAGGAAACAAAGAAAAAAATGCTATTAGTCTTAAGAAAGTAGCAAGTTTTTAGGAGCTCTGGCCAGGAGTCAGGGACCAAGACCAAAATGTGTATTTCTTATTATATCACCGTGCCCCAGGTGTCTAAGTGCACCATCTTGCGCATTTTGAGCATCTCCAATATGCTATGTGAAACCCAAAGACAAACATAAAGTAGGGTGTAGGCAGAGTAAAGCACGGTGGTTTTCCTTAGACCAGTATTTCCCTCCACTCTACCATGCCTTAGAATCGCCTAGATAATCACTGGTCGCTCCCTTCCGCAGCTCAGCTGTAGAGCAGAGCTCTGTAGGGAACCGCTCCAGCCCCACAGTCTCTGATTCTGTCTGAGGCAGGTTAATAATACAACTATTTGCATTTCTAACGAGTTCCCAGGTGATGCAGATGCTGGCGACCTCAGGCCCACCCCTTGAGAACCACTGCCCCGGGCAAAATTGGGGCCTCCAAACATATGAAATACCAGAGATTTATTTTTAATTTTTCTGCAGTTTTATGAGGATGTAATTAACATACAGCACTGTTTACACTGAAGGTGTAGAGCCATGATTTGACTTCCACATATCTTGAACTGATCACCACAATGATTTAAGATCCATCATCTCAGATAGGTACAAAAAAAAAAGAAGAAAGAAAAAGAGAGGAAAACGTGGTTTTTCCTGGCAATGAGAATTCTTGGGATCTACTCTCTCAACAACTTTCAGATACGCCAACAGCGGTGCTGACTGTGCTCACCATGTACGTGACATCTCTAGGACTTGTTGTTACAGAATCTGTCTGTACAATGGGAATATTAAACAGACTGGATATTTCATACAAAAGAATTATTGTTGGGGCACCTGGGTGGCTCAGTCTTGGTTAAGCACCCAACTCTTGATTTCGGCTCCAGTCAGGATCCTCACAGGTGGTGGGATCAAGACTCAGGTCAAGTCCAGAGTCTGGCTCCGTGCCCAACACAGTGAGCTTGGGATTCTTCCTCCTTCTCCCTCTGCCCCCCGCCCCCCGCACTAAATAAATAAATAAATTATTTTTTAAAAATTACTGTTAACTATTGATTTCGGTGTGAAAACAATACCGTATTTATGTTTAAAAAACAAAGAGCTCTTGGGGCGCCTGGGTGGCTCAGTCGTTAAGCGTCTGCCTTCAGCTCAGGTCATGATCCCAGGGTCCTGGGATGGAGCCCCGCATCGGGCTCCCTGCTCGGCAGGAAGCCTGCTTCTCCCGCTACCATTCCCTCTGCTTGTGTTCCCTCTCTCGCTGTGTTTCTCTCTGTCAAATAAATAAAATCTTTAAAAAAAAAAAAAAAAGAGCTCTTGTTTTTAAGAGTTATGCATTGAAAAAGTTTTGGAGTTGACACCTACCTTGTAACCCAGACTCTGTCCTCATGGTAGGGTTTCCATTCCCTGCCATGTTTTCTATCACAACATGCACGGGTGAGTAGATAAAGATAAAACCAAAACTATAACAAATTAATAGCATGGATAAGAAACTAACATAAAAGCAAAAGGAAAACCACCAAAGGGATGGCGGCCATTAGGATCTTTAGGGCAGCCCTGCAAAGAGCAAGAATCAGACCATAGCCACAGAAGGAATCAGTAAGACCCTTTATCTGGAAATCTTCCCCGCCGGAAAAGTCTCTTACCTGAGCATGCAGGGTGATAACGCTTCCGTAGTCACCTGAGAGTCCTAGGAGAGAAAGGGAAACTGAGTCAAAAGTTGTGAGAGCAAACAGAGGGCCACAGCAGAGTGACATTTCAGTTACACATTTTGGTTTACCTTGAAGGTTTCTAGAGGACTATTTGGGAATTGATTCTTTATTAAACACCTAAGATTGGCCTTGGACTTGCCTACGTTGGGGCCATTCCATGCCAGGGACTCAGCACAGAGGGCTAAGCCCTCCTTCTGCCTTGAGTAAAAGCTGGAAGGCCCAGATACCCTGGTTTCAGCAGCCGCTCTGCTACCCCTATCGTAAGGCGATGCAAACACGTGTCTCCCCTTTCTGGGGCTAGACTTCATTATGTGAAAATCGAAGTGTTTTAGATGCTCATAGTGCCTACCAAAGCTAACAGTGCATTACTACTCGTGAAAATACTGGCCCTGGGATGTAATCAGAAGCAAAGAGAGAACGCTAGCATACATATATATGCCAGACCCGACTGTCTATTGCTTATTTCATTTACCCTCGAAAACCATTTTGTAAGGCTAGTCTGGAGAGCAACAGAAGGCTCGGGACGGAGACACTGGCTGAGCGCACACAGGAACTTGCCCAAGGTCATAGAACCAGCAGCAGCAGAGCCATAGATCAAAACCAGGGGCTGGCTGACCCCAGACGGACATTCTTCCCACGACACCGGGGGCGGTTTACTGCGCGCCATCCTGTTGCTGGTAGAGTCACATCCAAGCCACGGTGAACTCTGACTCCGGGGCTTACAAAAGCCGTGCAGGGTTATATCAAGGGTGAAGTCTGTTTTCTGTGCCCAGACTTATCTCTTTTAAAAATCTGCTCTTTTGTAAGAATATATTTGATTACAGAAATAACTGCCCAATACTCAACAAAATTAGCTCATGATGTTTCTAATTATTTTTATTCAAAAAAATGTATACTTCCCTTTGTCTAATATTCTTCATTTTTTTTTAAAAAAAAAAGCACAGTTTATAAGAGCAGGTTATGTCTGAATGTAACAAGGGGAAGAAGCTTGGAGTATTTCCCACCCTTAAAATTTTTAAAGGCTACACCCCCCAGACTACTTATTTTCTAAGCATCTGGTTCCACAAGCAAAGTTCCTGGCAAGTCATGAAAGATCTAACTATTTCACATAGCGGCTCCTTTTTTCTTTTTTTTTTTTTTTAAAGAAAATAAAATTCTAGAGATTAGAAATACACCACGTTTCCTTTTCAGCCAATGCAACAAAACAGCTCCGGTGGGTGAACCCACTGCATAAAGCAACGGTCTCGCTCTCTGGGGCTCAAGGTCATTTTTCACTCCACACAGGGATTCACATAATTGGCTACGCCCATTCGTCCATTGAATCAGGTGGCAAGACAACCTATTAGATAGATCAGTGGTCTGATGTAGGACACAGCTGCTCTGCTCCCTTCAGGCTTAAAATAATTCAGCACTATCAACCTCCCCCATTAAGTACAATTAATTTTATGAAATGGAGAAAATAAGCATTTTATTTAAAATGGCTGACACGCGCTACACACAGCAGAAAATACCAACGGTGCACACGACACCAGCGTCCCCCAGCTCCCGCTGACCTCAAGGTGCTAATGAGGGAGTTCTGCAAAGACTGCATTAAAAGGGATCCTACATTTAGCCAGCCCTGACCCCAATCCAAACTTTTCTCCCACACCACAGCAGGAGGGCCTGACTAATTGGAATGTGCAGAACACGTGGCCCAGAATGTTTCCCTTGCACACACCCACAGAGCGTCCTCCACGACGCACGCGTGCGCGCACACTCACACACACACACACACACACACACACACGCATACCACTCTGATTCCTCCGCTTAAAAAAAATGTGCACAATAAATGTGGGTTTAAAAATTAAAGTATGTGTGGGGGAGTAAAGCACACACACAGGTGGAAATGGTTTTCAAGGGCACAGATCTCCCTCCCCCCACCCCCCCAAGACGGGCGGTATCGACCAGACACAGAAATAACAAAGATCCCGGGTGAAAAGGGACCCTCTAATCACATTAGCTTGTAGTTCTAAAGGAAGATAGCTGCTCTGGATTTCCCTTTATACATAGCAACTTCAAAAAATCCCCATTTTCTTAGTACATCTTTATGTAGGGAAAGCCTGGGTGCCTTTGAAGCCTCAACACAAAACAAACAAGAGTCTTTACAAGTCCTGTCTGACCACCCAGGGAGAATCAAATAGTATTTTTTCTCCAGGAGGCCACCCCAGGATACTGCCAATAAAAAGGAAAAGGAGGAACTCATCATGTAACTGGGATGTATTTTTCTAGTGTCGTTATATGCTGTTTTAATCTAAATATTATGGTCTATTTTTCACTAGCAAAGCCAAAGCAGATCTAATTATTCATTTATTAATAGAAGAAGTTTTGAAAGAGCAGGAAATAGGTTAAAACCACGGGAACAGCAGAGGGGTGGGGGGTGGGAGAGATTAAGGAATTTTCTTCTCAAAATCCCAAGCATGGAGCACGGATTTTTAAAAGTGCTGACAGTGGCGAGGGGGCCGGCTGTGCCTGAGGACAAAAAGCCCTCAAGGGCCAGACTGCTGGAGACACTAGGGGAGGGAGTTTCTGGACACTGCACCGAAAAGCTCAGTTGCATGCAAGTGTTTTAGAATCATGAGAAGGTCTTAGAGTCATAAACATCCTAAAATGCACTCCTCCAATCGAGTTGTATCCCTGCACCAAATCTCCATGTGGGCCCAATGAAAACCAGATCCTGTAGGCAGACATTAGGGAAGCGCAGCCAGCTTCCCATGCCTGGTTCCTACAGCTACAACTGGGCCCAGGGTGCTCCAGGCAGCTGGAGGTCCCACACAGCTGCCCACACAGAGGGTCTTTTATTCTCCTGAAATGCCCTGCGGCCTCATCTCCCTCCTGACCCAACCTTTGCGGCAGAAGGGAAAGGCTGGATAGACCTCCTCCTGAATCCCAGCCCTGTCCCTCAACAACCTGCCTGCTAGCTTTAGGCAAATTACTTAATCCTACTCTCCGCCTCACTTTCTCCATCTGCTAAATGGGGCTGTGAAAGCCCATCTCCCTGTTAGAAACTAAAACGAACTACAAGGCAGGATGGTAATGAACGGTGCTCGCGTCAAGGTCACCTTCCCCCCACTCCAGCCGGTCTCCCTGGACCCCCCGCAGCCAAAGCACAGCTGGCCCATCTCCCTACAGCAGCATCTGGTCCCTGACCCGCCTCCGCAGGCACGAGGACTCTCCCTCTGCCACCACCACACCCACCAGACTGTGCTCGTCCCACTACTCGTAAGGAATAGTACCTCTTCCTACTGGACCAACTGGAATGGGTGGGTGGAGACGTGCGTTCAGGGACGGATAGATGGAGGGACAGACAGACATGGGTTCATAGGAACAAACCCACCGGTCGTCAGCCCCCACATCCAAGATTTCGCCAGCAATCCAAACCCTGGGGGGTGGCGTCCTGACCCGCCCTCCAATGGCCCCCTCGACACTCAGCGCCTTCTTCATCTACTGACCGTTGTGGAATGTCCTGCCTTTAAGATTCCTTAGGAAATCCGGATCGGGAGAATTCACCAAGGGAAAGGACCCGAGACAGTATTCGCCTTCAACAGGAGGATCTCTCAATTCGCTGAATGTACAATCGTGTTCAAAACTTTGCACGTAAACCGCAGCTCGCCTTCCCCTTGCGTAGTTAATTCACGCCGCAGCTGTTACTGACCGATGCCAGCCCCCAGTCACGTGCCTGCCCCCCCAGGAAGCCCACAGGCGGGCCGGCCATCCCCTCGAAGAGCTCCAGCTCCAGATCGGCTCCTGTTCCCTTCCAACTTTGCCATCTCCATCTGTCCCTCCACTTAGTCGGTAAAGTGCATGATAAACCCCATTGCAGAGATAATGAGGGGGGATTAGGGAAAGGCAGATTGCAAAGCACTTGGCAAACACTTCAGTCTGAAGGTTTTGGATCTAGGAGCCCATTTCCCTTCCCTCTCTATGGTTCAGCAAACGTTGCGAACCTCTCAGATGGCAGGAAGCTCCAAACTAGGATCTGGGGCATAGGAAGATTCTTCCAGAACGCCTGTGTCCAGGGCGACACGACCGACAAGAGACAGCCCAGTAACGTTCTGGAGCGTTGCTGTGCCCTGTTCCAAAATGCCCTCCTCTCTCCATCCCTCTCTGAACTCTTAAACTCCCCGGAAGTGTGAGGTAGGTCCTACACCAAGCGGAAAACTCGTGGTGTGAGACTGTTGGTACCGGAGATAAGCTACGGAGAGCAAATTCAGAGCAACTGAAGACCACACACGCCAACGGCTCCAGCATTGTGTGCCATGACCGCCATGACCGCCCTTTCCCTTGTGGGGCTCCAGGATACCCCAGGGGCCCCCGAAGTCACTACCCAAGGCATTGCCTGGTGCCCAGAGCCTATCTGACAGAACTCTGGTGACAGTTCCAATGGCCATTGGAGACAGCCCTCTGGCAACACCTCTACCCCAGCACTCTGCTTCATTTCTTTACAGCATTTAGTATCACGTGGCATTAAATCGTACCTTTTATTTTCTTCAGTATCTAGAACTATATCCATGTTCTCAGTATCTACATAGATGGTGAGTGGGTAAGTGCAATGAGTGATATCCACCTCCCACATCGGGATCCTGTGGATGTAGACCCAGTGTTATGAAGTTACTGACAACAGTGGTTTCTCTTCTGCTTAAAGTGACCTCAGACTGGAACCCGGCTTCTCTCCACCAACATGAGGGAACTCGGGAAGAAGCCCAGAGAAGGAACGAGTTGGTTCTCACAACTCTACTGGGAGAGCAGGGGCCCAATGAGAGGGTCCTGGGCGAGCTAGAGTATAGAGGTCACTTTTACCCTAAAGCCAAACCAGATTTGAGGAGGGTCAGCACTGAGTACAGTCACTGGACGAGTCCAGATGCAAAGGGCAGACCTGTCACCGGGGCTGGACCTGCCCACTCCATGAGGACGCTGGGAGGGATGATGTTCTCTCTGTGGCTTACCGGGGCCCCACGGCATCCAGAGAGTAGGACAAAGGAACAATCTTCCTAAGAAAGGGGACACTGGGAATGGAGGCAAAAATCAGGTTGGAGACCTTCAGTTTATTAGAAAATGTGCTTGTTGATCAGTATAGAGTAAAAAGTTCTCGGGGAGCTTGGGTGGCTCAGTGGGTTAAAGCCTCTGCCTTCGGCTCAGGTCATGATCTCAGGGTCCTGGGATCGAGCCCCACATCCGGCTCTCTGCTCAGCGGGGAGCCTGCTTCCCCCTCTCTCTCTCTCTGCCTGCCTCTCTGCCTACTTGTGAGCTCTCTTTCTCTCTCTGCCAAATAAATAAATAAAAATCTTTAAAAAAAAATTCTCACTGCACAGAGCTGCAGAAGCAAATGAAAAACTTAAGAATACCTGATTTTAATTAAGAACACCTGAAATCATAGTAATTTTTGCACCTGTAGCAAACCATATATACATTGTATATCTTCTTTCTTCCATGGTAAATCATCTTTTAGGCAGGGGCACCCAGATGGCTCTGTCCGTAGAGCATGCAATTCCATCTTGGGGTTGTGAGTCCAAGCCCCACACTGGGCGTGGAGCCTACTTTAAAATAAACAAGTCATCCTTTAGGCCAAAGCCCAGAACCGCCTTAACTATTAACTGGGAAGTGCACAAGTTTTTCGATTCTAAATTACCTTAACTTTTCACAAGCGCATCTGGGCAGAGAAGAATTTCAGTGCATTTGCAGCCTGAGAGAAACACACCCTTTCTCTTGCTGCTTGGAGAACAACTCAACGACGTAACAAGTGTGTACTGTTTCTGCTCTTCATCCTTTCCCCCACACTGAGAAATCCTCTCAACAAAATTGCTTTAAAGGGATACACCGTATACAATAACAAGAAACTGGAATGCCATCTACAGTGTAGGATCCCATAGACCCGAGGGTCTGTTTTTATGCTTTTCCACTGGAGGTGCAAGAAAACGCAACAGGCACACTAGAAAACACTGCAGGACCTCCCCCGGCTGTACGGAAGCAAGCCTCTACTCGCTCACACATAAAAATGCTGATTTGGTGGGCGTCCACGGTCCCTTGCACTGGAAAAGTGGATCCTTGCAGCCTAGAAGAGAAGCAAACATCAATAAGTAGTTGAGGAAGAAAGGGAGAGGGGAGAGGCAGGGGGAAGGGACTGGAATAAAAGGTTAGGCAGTAGTGGACAGCCAGCCAAGCCAAGGGAGAACGCAGCCACAAATGACCTTTGGCACCCAAATCACACTGACCGTCTGGGCCGCCTCCAAACCAGGAACGAATTTCCTAGCAGGGGGCCAGGCTACTTCCGGAAGAAAATCTGAGTCATTTTCCCTCTTTCTTCAAGAACAGCAGTAGAATCTGCCAAACGAGGTCCTGGACCGCCCATCTATCTTCTTCCTCCCCGCCTCCAGAGCCCCCGTCAATCTGTCACAGTCCACAACCCCTCCGCTCCTCACTAGATTCTCGGTTTCAACCATCCTCAAGGACGACAAAGACATTTGTGAGGGCTTGTCTCTGCGCGGCCCCTGCTAGACATTGTACAAACCCAAGATGAACAGGCTCTTCCCGAAGAGATTATTGTTTGGTTTTATCAATTTTACCACCAGGAAGACTCCGGGTCTGTGTCCTATTAACAGCAGGTCTGTGACTTTGGGTACAAAGAGCAGCACATTTTATAAGCCCCCGTAAATCAAAGTGAGCTCTCTCACACTCGAGCCCTGTCCACCGCTTCAAGCTACAAAATGCCTTTCTAAACCATGAAACCCACTCTTTTTGAGCAATGGCCTCCTTTCTTCTTTTTCCAATGGAGTTGTTTTTGCAACCCTGAAATAGCATGGTCTCATTCAGGGCACAGCCAAGCAGAGCTCAATAAATATCTAAGCCGTGTCTTACCGACACACATTAAATAATTATATCCCAGGATAATTATGCTGCATATACCCCTTCCCCTATGGAAATGTTCAGGTGCAAAAAAACACATAAAATGGATAACAGAAAGGAGGTACTACGATGTCGGATTTTCAAGGGTAAGAGGGACTCTTCTTTTCAGTAAATCCATATTAAAAGTTAAATTTTCTTCTATGCTCATGTTCTAAGATACCATCAGCTCTGAACTACTTTTGCCCAGAAAATAAAAAATTCCTGGGATTTTCTTGTAGGGAAGTTCAAATGGTAGAAGAACATTTGATATTTTCGGTTTTCCTAAAGATCAGAAGGACTTTCAGAATAATGCATTTTTCCCTCAACAAAGGGCATCTGCAAAGCTTAGTCTGCTGAAAAAAATCATTCTGACAGTCTTAATGTATTCTTTTCAAGAAAGCTCTGTTCAGAGAATTCCACCAAAAAAAAAAAAAAAAATCAGTACCCCAGGAAAGCACCAATCTAAATCACTATAGCTTCTTGTAAACAGATGAGGCCAAAGTATTTTCAAGATACTCTAAATATTAGATTGCAGGGAGGGAGGGAAATAAGAGTAATAATCTCAAATATTACATATTTTTTACATCCCCTTGAAGAAACCAATACTAACACAAATATTTGAACAATCTGCCAGTCTTTTCAAGAACATCTTTTAGAATCCAGCTGGAAGACAAAACCATCCCTAAGGTAGGAGATCTAAAATTGCCTCACTGTTATAATGGAGAACAACCACCCCAACAACAAGAAAAATTATGGTACGATATTAACATAACAAGGCTCCTCTCATCCAGGACTCAGAATATTTTGCAAACATTCTCCGTGTGGCGGGGATGATACACCAGGGGACACATACAGAAGCAATTTTAATGACTTGTCTCAGGTCACTGGTCATCTCGAGTGGTAGACCAAAATGTAAAAACTTGATTGCGGTCTCCTGATTTAAAGACTCAACCACATGACCTTCAATTAAAAATTTGGAGAACCCTATTTCCAAGCCATTTTCAGGGAGACCCATATTAGTCTGTCCACTAAATTCTGATTTTCGCCTTTTTATTGTTTCCATTACTCGCACCATATCCTAGGCAAGCTGTAGGATAACTGGGGAAACCCCTCAGTGGTCTCCCTAAGAAGTCATCACTATCTTCCCCCCTTGCCCAGAAGGCTACCGTCACTTGTAGTGGCCTTGGTTTCCTGAATAGACACCCAGGGGAGAAGATATCACATTGAAAGACACCTTGGAGCCCAACGCTGCCACTCTAGCCGCCCAAGCCCATCGTCGAAAACCAACTTGTCTTTCACGGTTTCAGGAATGAAAAGTTCACTGCTCTGAAGAACAGTGTTCGGTCAGGCATTTTAATTGGGAGAAAACCCTTGCCTGAGCTGAATTCTTGCATGGTCACTGGGACGTCCACCCAACGGGCCCGGGTTTGTAGCCCAGACTGATTACAAGTGAACTTGCTCTGTAACAAGAGGACGTTGGCAATGTCTGAAAACCACTGTTATGTTTATTCTTAATCTTCTCAGCTCCGAGTGCATGTGGGGAGGCCCTTCAATCTTCGCCAGGAGTCCTGGTAATCTAGGCCCCTTGCCACCCACAAACCCGTCCAATTCGGCGCTGCCCAGTGAATGACTCCTGCCATGCACACGGAGAAAACGGTGATATCTATACAGCATGTTGGGAAGAGAGGCAAGGGCGCGGGGCAGGGTTGGGGGGAAGGAGCTCTGGTCTGCAAACCACGCGTGGCTCCCAGATGGGAAGCACTGTGCGGACTCTACTGGTTACTCTTTTTAAAGTCTGGCGCCCAAAATGGAACACACCCTGCACAGACCATCTCCAATCCGACGGATCTCATCTGACGTCCCCCCAGGAACCACAGCCAACACTTGTTTTTCCTCTGCCTGATTCCTAAGTGCCTAGTGTCTCCTACAGCTCGATTTGACATTTGGCTTCAGGACTTTGGACTCTTCTTTCCTTGGGGATTTTCTCAAAGGAGCCTCTAATTTCGTGCGTCAGATTCACTTTCGCAGGGACCACGGCTTCCCCGGGGGCCGGGTGTCACTGTCACGGCCATCCTGCCCGTAAGTCCACCATGCGGGGCTGGGCACACAGTAGGGCCTCCTACCAACGTGGGCAGAGCCGACACGGCCTCTGGCCAGGAGGGCACGGCTCGCAGGCTGCAGTCTGGTTCAAAAGATAGAAACTGCACCTGAAGAGGAAGTTTATCGTTCCGTCTGTTTATTCAGGCAGAACCTAAACAATGACACAGACTTTCAGACTGGGAAACTTCGTACAAATAAACGCTTCCAGACAGGTCCAGACTGGGAAAGAGGGTCGTGGAATTCCATCCCCTATCTGGTTAGGCCCAGACACTCATCCCTCAGGTTAGAAACTACGATTAAATGATGTTGCATCGTTTTATTTAAAGCTATGTTTGCTTTCAGATTAGACTTGAACATTTAATAAGTTTCCCATCAGAATACGGTCGGAGTGGAGAGTATTTTGATTTAAGCTTTATTTCAAGTATGAAACTCAAGCTGTGCTGGTTAAAACAGGCTCTAGTTGTAATTCAGGCTCACAGTAAGGTCAAGACTCTTGGATTCCCCTAATCCTCTTCCTCTAGAGCTGAAATGCCTGGGAATTCAGTGAATTTACATATTCTTCTTGGGCCACGAGGCTAAGTCACAGGGCCTCAGCCAAACTCTGTCCCAGGCCTCTCTGGGTTCAGGATAGCTTGCTCTGAGACGGCTTGGCCCAGAATTCAACCTTGGCGGGTGAGAATTCTACCAGTGAACCCCTAATGCAAAATTCAGCCTTGGGCGGGTGAACTTGGGAGGGTGAAAGTGACTTCCTTTCCTGGAGAGGAGACCTTCCTCTGGTTTTCCTCCTCTCCCACCTCTCTTGGTGCAAGCCGGTACGTCTGCAACTCCAATAGATTAATGAGAAGTCGGCACCGGTCCCTCTGGACATGATCCATTTTTAAGCGAGCTCTGAGAACTTGGACCCTTGACAGATCCTGCAGGAATGAAATACGAGGAGAGAAAAGGAAGTTTGACACATGCATAGGGATGGCTCTTGGGGGTGGGGAGAAGCTAAGAGAGGGGGAAATATTAAGACAGGATGCGGGACACAAACTTAGCAGACAGACCACACCACTGAACAATAGAGACCAGCTTCTCCATTCAAGTTTGGTAATGGAGCAGTTACTACAAGCTTAGAATTCCACGTAAAAAAAAATCTCGCAGCCAGGGACGAGGACATTAGTGCTGACCCTGGATTTACCTTCCCATTCCCACTGCCGGTCCTGTCTACCCAAGGCAGTGGCAGAAAGAGGGCAAACAAAGATTTCATGTGGGAGGTGGAAAGTAGGGCAAAAATAGGGGAAAACAGACCAAGTTTGCCCTTCTTACCCTTTAGAATCCCAAGCAAGGAAAAAAAAAAATTGTGATGATTCTGGGATGACCCCAGGATAAGGGCGGAGGAGGCCGAAGTCAAATTTTCAAAGCAGAGTTACAGGGGAAAATTAGATCCCGACCCTGAGTCTACCTCAGAAACGGACATTTCCATACAAACCTATTCTGTAAATAGAATCCATCAATCCAGGAGCTCAGCCACTACTGAGAAATGATTAATTTTCATTGTATGCCAGGACCTTTAAAAGTCTGAAGGGAGGGGCACGTGGCCGGCGAGGTAGGAAGAGCGTGGGACTCTTTAACTTGGGGTTGTCAGTTCAAGCCCCGGGTAATCTCTGCAGAGATTACCGAAAAATAAATAAACTTAAAAAAAAAAAGTCTGAAGGGAGGATGATAATTTAAGGACAGCAAAAGCCGACGGTAATTTTTTAATATAAGCAGCAAACAACTAGTTAAGAAAACGAAATTCCATTCTAATCTACATGAATGTCCATTTTTTAAATATCGGGAAATAAGACGCGAAGGAAATGAAAATAATGTCAGATTAACACCTCATCCAGGTGGATGCTTTGTAAATTATGTCCTGAACAACTGACTGACTGCTTACCGACCTCAGAATTTACCAACTAAAAACAATAAATTGCCTTCTTGTGGGCAAGGAATGTAGAAAAGAGAAATCCAAGTGATACGACTGTTTAAATCTTCAAAAGGACCATGACCAAAGGAAATGGGAATTAAAAAAAAAAAAAAAAAGGAATAAAAGCATTTCGTGATTCACAGTACATAGGCTGCCTCTCTTTCGAATTAACGGATTCTGTAATCAGTTACATCATCCCTATGAAATGAATAGGACACAAAAAGACTAAAACACATGGTGTGAGCTGAACCAAGACTGTGAGGAAGCTAGAGTTCTTTAGGGACAGGGAGTGTAAACGCTATTTGGTAACATCACCAGACATACTTTGCATCAGGCTGCGTCAGTATAAACCATTGTCCGAGAGCGTTTTTCTAAATGTACATTAATTCTTAAATTTTCTCCACTCTTTACCATGACTAAGATGAGCTCTGTCTTCTTGTCTTTCTACAGTGTTTTTAGTTTTTGTGGGGTTTTTTTGTTTTTTTGTTTGTTTGTTTTTTGCTGACTATTGTCTTATGGGTAAGGTGTATAATCATTTTCATTGTTTTCTAGAGATTTCCTATTTCATGAGTCTATCTCAGTGGGGATATCATTTGAAATATGGGGATATCATTTTGAAATTCAAAACTAATTTGAAATAAACCAATCCATTCTAAATTACTTAGCTACAAATGCGTGGAAATATCTCAGTTTGGGCAAATACTTGATAGTTTTCTCAGGTTCCTCTATGTCAAAGGAATTACACATTTATCTTCTCGCTGCCCCATTTTAATTTTTTTTGTAAGGAATGGGGGTCATGCTATATAAAGGTGCTTTGTGCTGCCCAATGAAGTGAAGCCAAGTAGACTTCAGACTAAAGCATCAGACTTCATTTGAGTTTTAAGCAAAAAAGAACCCTCTCCCAGTAAAAATAATTTGAAAGGTAAGATTCATTCTGTATATCTCTGGAAGGCTTTAGTTCTCAAATTACACAAGTGACTACCCTTGGTAAACTAAATAGATCTCATACAGCACATTTCTTCACTGCAATGCTTGCATTTGATTTCCTAGTAAATCCATTTTGTGAAAACACATATTCATCTCAACTTTGAGGGTGCAATTAAGGATATGATATATTGTTCTTTATTCCATGAAAAACAGTCTTCAAATTACTTTCACCTACTGATGTTTACGTAGACTTGAAGAGATGAATTTGAAATTTTGGATTCATCCAGGTAAAATAAAATGAATCAGTCTCATGGCGTTCAGACAGACCAAGCAATCAAGGTACTCAGCTGAGCAAACAAGGACTGGGTACTCTCTGAAAACAAGACCCCAAAGAACAAACCTTACAGAAGACCGGTTCTGGTTCAACTCGCATTAAGACTGCAGAATAGGGGGTGAATACAAGCGATCTTAGTGGGAAGACCTGGGCAGATCTTCAGGACACCCAGCATATGCACAAAGCCTGACTCTGATGCGGATGGGGAGGGAGGTGGTCCTTCCAAGAATATGCAGAAGAGTTCCGGAGGAAGAGCCCCACCAGAATGGAATACACCCAGACATGAAAAACAATGGAACAATCAAAGGCTGATTCCTCTTGAAGGAGAATGGGGGTCAGCCCAAGCTGCAGAAGACTTTAGTGCATCCCATATAATGCTTTGTTCTGTTGCTGTTGGGGACCCACAAAGACAGAATCTATCTTGTTCTTGTGGTGAGCACTATATCACGTACAGATTTGTGGGATCACTATGGTGTACACCTGAAACTAATATAATATTGTGCGTCAACTACACTTCAATTTAAAAAAAAAAAAGCATGTTCATTTAAAGAAAAAAAAAAGAATGTGTTTTGTCCTTTAAAGGGTGATTTTTAGCTTTGGATTTCTATTTGAAAAATGTTACAAGCTATATCTAATTGACACACACAAGACCCCCTACGGATGTGGGATTCTTTAAATAAATCAAATAAATCAAATATCACATGCTTTCTCTAACTCTGATTTCATTATGAGAACTGATAAGTGTTGCTCCATTTTTTAAAGGAAACTCCTTGAATAAATTATGGTGCATCCATTGCATTTCATCAAATGCTATGCTGCCATTCATAGGAACAAGGAAGATGTTGATGTTTGGGCTTGGAATAATGATCATACTATGTGGGCATGTGGGGGGAAAGGCAGGTGGTACAGAGGTATAGCCACTCCCTTGGAGCCCTGGTGCCTTCACTGGTAAGTTGGTGTGAAACAAAGAAAGGCTGGTTGGCTGGGTGGATGGATGGATGGATGGATGGATGGATGGATGGATGGATGGATAAATGGATGGATAAATGGATGAATGGAGTGATGGATGGATGGATGGATGGAAAATGTTTATAATGGTTCCTTTATGGATTAAATAACGCGTTCTTATGTGAACATCAAGTTTTGGGTTTGGTCAACAACAGGAGAGAAATAGCATTACTACACACTGTGCTACAAGCCTTCGTGAACAAGTTCAACTTGGGTCTAAGAGTGCATTTCTTTATAGTTGTCAAAAAAAAAGTCTCCAATTTTGCTTATTCTACTGTTTAAAATGACTAAAGTAAAAGAGTTAGGTTTGTCCCCACCCCACTTCTGGCCCCTCTACACTATAACTCTTGGGCAACTTTCCCATACAAACTAATTTTCAGTACTCCCGAGAATTTATTCAGACCAGCACATTCAAGAAAGAACCAACAAGATTTAGAAAATTTAGTCATTCTTCTTTCGAGGGATTTAAAGGAGTCTTGGCCCCAAAGCCCAAATGAATTCAAAAATTACAGTTTTATGTCATTTCTATGATGGATCCTAACGCAATTCTGAGAAGAAAAGGAAAATAAATAAGCCCTAAGTGGGTTCCTCTGGGTTGGGGTTGAGAAGGGAAATGGACAACCTTCATCACTCTTCCCTCCATCTGAACTTGTAATACGTCTAACAAAAGCAACACAGTCACAACAGTAGCAAAATTGTTTCCCTTCAGTAAAGGTGTTGGCTAGGAACAAATAAAATATTTACAGGGTCTTAAAAATGGATATTATTCCTATTTTTGCTCTCTTGATAGGCAACAATTTTGAGACACTTATTCTTCATTATGGGAACAATAACCACCCATCTGAACAGCTAACACACAATTCTTTGCCAATATTTAGTGAATAAATTATGCTAGATCATTTTACACTAGAATTATTGCCAACATCTTTGATCATTTCTTCATTGCACTCTCTGTTTCATTAAAACAAATAAAATTTTACTTATAAAAACTCTTGGTTTTAACCATTACCTATTCTCTGAGAATTGTTGTTGTTGTTGTTGTTGTTGTTGTTGTTAAGATTTTATTTATTTACTCATGAGAGACAGAGAGAGTGAGAGAGAGGCAGAGGGAGAAGCAGGCTCCCTGGGGAAAAGGAAGCCTGATGCAGGACTCGATCCCAGGACCCTGGGATCATGACCTGAGCCAAAGGCAGACACTTAACTGACTGAGCCACCCAGGCACCCAGGTATTTTATTTTGAAACAAGCCCTTTCTTATACTAAAACTGCATTCTGCCAGAATTTATGGTTGTAGTGCTCTCTGGCTTCTAGCTCTTCTTTTTTTCTTTTTACTTCTAGCTCTTCTGCACCCTACCCATCGTTCAAGGATCAGCTTAAATTATATCTTACCCCTAACAACACTTCCTCACCGGAATACTCTTTTTGAAGAACTCCTCTTTCACTATTGTTACGTATTATTTTGATACCTATTAACTTTTTAAATGTAACTTTAAAGCTTCCAAGAACTGTCTGTTCGTTGGACTTTAGGTTCCACAGCCCCTAGAAGGAGCAACTATGACATACTTTTGTCCCTTTCTCGCTTTAACCACCACATACCAGGCATTCAGCCAATATTTCTTGAATGAATGAGTGAACGAAAAAAATGAATGATCGTACACCATGCACTTTCAAAATGAGCTTTGGAATTAACCATCCATGTGTTAAGGTGATTTTCCCACAGATGTTCCAAAGCCCCCTTGAATTTTCCAGCTAATTAAAAGGAGCAATGAGTAGAATGTTAAAGTAACAATAAACACAAAAGATCGTTATATGTTACATCTTAGTAGAGTACGTTTGGAAATATGACTTAATCAAATATAATCGAGTAAAGTTAATGTGGTAGGGGTAGGCTTTTGATTTTGTACTTTCAGAGTTCTACAGCTAGAAGTAATACAACCTAATACATGTTTAATTATGTATGAAAAAGTATGCATTTCCTTGAAGAATCACAATTTCCAAATAGGAACTCTTGGTCCCAACAGATGAGAAGCTGCTTTGATTTTCCTTCCTGAGGCTACCATTTTCCGGAGCTTTCTAAAACGTGGCTGTGAGATCTCTACAGGGTGCTTCCATATTGATCGCCACGGTCCTGGGTTGACTAGAGGGAGGCTGGGTGTCCAGAACCCTGGGAACACCTGCAGCCCTTGGGCCAGTCATCTTTGGACAGATGCAACCCTCTCCATTTCCTCCGACACATGTGCCTTACAAATATCTCAGGCTGTGCCAGAATGTGGAAAAGCTGGAGAAACAGTCAGGGTGGCTTCCCTTCTCTGCCACTGGACTGGTGAACATCGGTGCTCTTCCCCCTTTGCACAGATGGCTAAAGGAATCAAAACTTGCCATCATATGAAACAAAAAGTCTGCAAATAGGCTACAAGATAGAGAAACAGGGAGAGAAAAATCACTAATGGGCTTACAATTCGGGAATATCTTGCATAATAAGTGTATCTATTATGGGGAAAATAAGTATTATCCTAACAGTTGATCCCATAGTCTGTCTTGGGGAGGTAACTGTCTTTATTAGGGGAAAATGTCTTTCTGGGTCCCTTGAGAGCCAGGGAAGACAGGAAAGAAAGGAGACAGTGTAGCTAAACCTCTACATAAAAATATTGCAGAAATCTGAGGACAAGGAAGAGAGAGATGAGAAGAAAGGAGTGAAAAGGATCAGCAATTTGCAAAATCCTGGAGTCCGTGGAGAAAGGAAGGCCAGTAAGATATTAAGCAACAAGGATGTCTATTATAAATTTTAAATTATTGGTATTACTACCACTCTAAACACCCTCAGTGTTACCAAATTTCCAGTAAAATCTCTATACTCATAATACATTGCTTTTCCTGCAAAAGTCATGAGAAAGAGCAGGAAGCTCATGTTTCAGTTTGTTCAGAGAGACGAGACAGGGAGAGCGCTGCAGGAGGAGAAAGGAGATGAAGAGTTCAGATGGGAAAGGAGCTCACGAAAAGAAATAGCCAGTCGATCCCTAAAAAGTAAAAGAAATCCCAGCAGGGGCTGGTGAAGGAAGTGGGTTCAAATTTTGCAAAATCTATGGAGGGAGGATATGAGGAAACCTGAAGAGGTAAGTCAACAGCTACATTCTGGGAGATACACAGTAATAGGTAAAGATATGAGAAGATGAGTGTTTAGTAAGAGATGTGATTATTATTATTACATTATTAAAAATAGGTTGAAATTCGTTCCACGTCACCTCCTTTTAGACCCTCGAATTTAAAAAATCCTCAAGCCATAGGTGACTTTGTCGTATGTATTTCCGGAACGTCACCATTGACGCAGACACTGACCCTCAGAATTCGATTGAAAAACCCAAACTGCCGAGTTTGCGTGTCTACCAACATAATGACAAATGTAGACACTCTTGTTTGTCAAAGCTGCAATAAATTTATTGCACTTATATATTATTGCATTTATATATTATATATAAAATTATCACATGATTAATAAGAAATTCTAAATGGCTTCACCTTCATGCACATAGGGTTACTGTATCGATTTGATCTCGTTACTATGAAGTTACTATTAGTGACCTGTATATTCGGAGCCATATTTGCCATCATTAGAGCTGTATCTGGCACTGAATTATTCCCATTTTCTCAACAAAAGCTGTGTGTTCCACAGGGGACAAGGAGCAGACTGCTGCCCAAGGAGAGAGCCACAGCTCCCTGTCCATGCTATAAACTCTGTCACCAGACAGTGGACACTGCTGTGTTCTGGATCTTCTTGAAAGTGTGAGACTGTCCACAGAGACATGCACCTCACCAATTTGTTCGTCCCGGTTTTTGTAGGAACTGGACTTTTTCTTCTGGGGTTTAAAACCAAGGTGGACACCAGTCAAGGTATTTTCCGGAATCAAAATGTAGCGTTTGTATAAAAAGGACAACATTTTCACTAGAGTAAACTACTTTGTAATAACTGCATATTAAATTCTAATACTCTTAGAATTCTCAAAAAAAAAAATTCTTTTGCCGAATTAGTCTATTATGTGATCCAACTGAACTCAACCACAGCCGATGATGTCAAAAGCTAGCAATGAAGCAAAGCTCCACTTCTGCCCTTACTTGTGTTTAAAATGAACTTCGGCCTACAGACTTATTAGCACCTTCGCAGACTGTGGAATAATCCTCAGGTACGGGACCCGCTCGTTCCCAAGTGACACGGTGGCTTGAGATTGTATTTTCATAGTTTAGTAAAAACATTCAGCTTTTTATACAAGGGGGGGGCATTATATAAATTTATGATTAAAGAAATCAACTGAGATCTGTGTGGAACACATTTTTTCCTTCTAAAAAGCCCTCACCCTCACATCTGGATAACTTGATGGTGATTTGTAATGCACTGAGGCATTTGCAAACCCTTCCCGAAGAGAGAAACCCATGTCTCCATGGTGACATGTTCCTTCTTAGATAAACGTGTTAGAGTTGTATCATGCAACATACTAGATTCCACAGCTTTTCAGTTAGAAAAAAAAAAAGTCTTATATTTAAATCTGGAACCGTAAGCTGACAAATGAAGCCATCTTGAAAAGTAAAAGAAATAAATAACTTTTATAGAAAAAAAAAAAAAACCTACAGGACACAGTGATGCTAAAAACAATAGCTATTGGCAGAAAACATGACAAGACATATAGCAGCTCATTAAAAAGTCAGAGGATAATGGAAAAGTCAAATTTAATTTGCCCGCCTTCGCCAAATATGCTGAAGGACCTGTGAGAAATTCAACAACACGCAGTTCTATGAAATTTAAAAACTCGAAAGTTCTAGCATCCTCAGTCTCTGCTTCTCGACAGAAGCAAGAGACTGAATGCAACCCATTTTCTAAAAGCTTACCTCACAGGGATTAAAGGGAATGTAGACAAATAGGGGAAACAAACCATTGGTTAATGAGGCATCAAGGGCTAAAAGCAGCACTTTTGAGTTACAGACATGCTCGAAGGTAGAGAAGAACGCTATCTTCATATTGACCTTGCCACATTCCCCAGGGGTCTGAGCTAAACTGCTCTGTGACCATCATGTGTAGATATTAAGAATTATCAAAGACCTTAAATGTTGTTCTGCTCCACCCCTCTGTTTCCTGGCAGATACTGCTATTCCTTGTTTGGAGAAAATGCAGATCTCCAGCATTTTGGTAACTTTCTCTCCTGTAAATGCTGCCCACCACCCCCTTCCCCAGCCCTCAGGCCCCCCCACCCAGCCAACTCTAATGCCATCAGCATTCACATTTGATTCTCATTCATAATGGTCACAGGGTGAAGAAAAGTTTACAGCCCCAGAATACAAAAGCTCAGTGTCATTCAACACATATAGCAGCTACTGTGTCTAGGGCACCAAGAGAGAATAAAGAAGCAAAAATGACCCCTAACCTTACAGAGTGTGGCTGGGAAAATTAAAAAGACAAATACACCAAGAATGGAGGACAAGTGGAGTAAAGAAGGTTGCTTAGGAAACGGGGAACAAAGCCAAGGTTGGGATGAGGTGCTTCGACAAGGGAAGGACTCCCTGGCCAGGACCGCGGGACAAGCAAGGAAGGGCACCCACAGGGTGAGCAAAGACTTGTGCAAGAGTGGAATTGGGAAAAAGGAAATTTTCCGGGGCACACTTTAAATAGCTCCTGTGATCAGGACATTGTTACAGTTCCTTGAAGCTTTCCAGGCGGCCCCCAAATTGACCTACGTAGTGCTGACATTGTAACCCACCTGGTAGGTCCCGCTGAACTTGTTATCAATTACACACGCAGGGGCGCATGCGCGCACACAAGCACCACCCCCAGCTCGGGAAGCTGGAGTCACCAGGCAGGCACCTGCCAGCCCCGCCCCCAGCCCCGCCTCAAGCCCCGCCCCCAGCCCCGCCTCCAGCCCCACCCTTCCCCAATCCTCTGCAGTCATGCTGGCCTGCTAAGGGTTCCTTGCACCAAAATCCTTCCTGACCTAAGGCTTCTGCTCAGCGTGTTCTCACCCACCTCAGATGCCCTTCCCCCATCTTCAGAGGACAGACTCCTTCCATAATTCAGATCTCAGTTTAGAGGAGGCCCCTTCAAAGAGCTCCCCCACCAGCTCGCCCCACCAGCGGCCCCCACACTGCTTCTTCACCGCACCCTGCTTTAATTCTCTGCACGGCAACACCTGCTATTTCTCTTAGTTGTCATCCTTATCACTGAAGTCAGTACCGTCAAACTTCAACAGGCACAGGTTTTGCATTTACAAACTTGCCTGCCTGGCTAAACTTGATTGGTAACCCCCAAATCAGTACTTGCCCACTTTCACATCATTCACAACCAAGCACAGAGCAGTGAGAATTTTGAGTTTCCCAAAGCACGTGTTCCCAGCTGAGGGCCAACAAGGCGATGCTGTTTTTTTAGTTCACCTCTTACGCGCTGTAAACAAGAGTCCTTTCTGCAGTCCATTTAGTGCCTTTTTTTTTTTTTTTTTTTTGCCTTCCTGGGTGTTTTTCTGGTGATTTCTCTTTTGGAATGCCCCCCACGCATGGTGAAGTGCTGGCTGACATTCCCAAGCGCAAGAAGACTTGTGTGCTTCCCAAGAACATATACGTGTGTGATGGGCTCCATTTGGGCACGAGTCGCAGGGCTGCCGGCCACAATTTCAACGTTAATGAATCAACAACATATATTAAATAAAGCGTCTTGAACCAGAAACACACATAAAACAAGCTGGTGCGTTGCCAAGTTGAAGAGAACGTTACGAGCAGAGGCTCACAGGAACCTAATCCTTGTCTTTCCCCTAGGAGCAATGGTCATGTGATTGTTAATTCAGAGTTCACGGGGATGTTAAACAGTACGACCACTGTGAAACACAAGAACTGAATGCACTTATTTTTAATATGTGTATTTTTGGACTTCTCCAAAGAAAGACACTTTGCCGAGTAGTCTATTTTGTTCCTGCTACACCAGATGACAGCTGGTGGTAACACAACTAGCAGAGAAATGGTTAAAAGTTCTACTTTTGTCCTTAATTAGGTTTCAAACACACTGTTGCATAGAGATGAAGTGGGTTTGCACAGCTATGGCATAATTTATTTTCCCCTGCAAGCAGGGACTGTGTCGGTCTTGTCCAGGGCATGCCTAGCTCAAAGTGGGCTCTCATTAAAAGTCTAATGAATGAATGAAATACTCACTTCATGCCAAATAAAAATCCTATTTCTTATAGTTACTTCCCTTGCAAAATTATGTACCAAGTCGAAGGTACTAAATTCTTGCCCCCACTTAACTTGCACGGGATAAAAAATTTGAGTCAATTGGGCGCCTGGGTGGCTCAGTTGGTTAAGCATCAGTCTCTTGGTTTTAGCTCAGGTCATGATCTCAGGGATGGAGCCCCACGCCCAGCTCCATGCACAAAGGAGAATCTGCTTCTCTCTCCATCCTTCTCCCTCTGCCCCTCCCCTTGCTCTTTCTGTCTCTCTCTCTCAAATAAATAAATACTAAAAATCTAAAATTTTTTTGAATCAGTTATGTTATAAGGAAAGAACCAAGAACTTCAACAGAGACCTGGGTTTGGATTCTAACTCTAAATTGCCATGTGTATGAATTTATGTTCCCTCTCAGAGCCTCGCTTCTCCTGTAGCTTAAATAGGGAGAATACCACCTCCAGCACAGGATGGCAGTATACAAATGTAATCATGTAAATGCACGTTTTAGGGTACCGCCTCATACATTACAGTGACTAGCTCTCAGCCCTCCAAGCTTATTGAGAACCATGAGTCATTCCAAGCAGCCTGGCTGGACTGACAGGAAGGAAGAGTTCTTTTGACGTGGAAGAAGAAAAGAGGATTTGGGCAGCCTCCAGCAGGCAGGCCAAGTTTTATGTTCACAACTCTGACAATCCTCTCGGCTCTGCCTTCAAAAGACAAGCCGGTCCTCAGGAGTTGGTAGCTCCCCTGAGAAAAGGCACAAAAGTTACTCTCATTAAAACCTACCTCTCCTCACACACACAGCCTACTTTTTTCCCCCTTATTTGCATGTTTTTAATTGTGGTAAAATAGAACATCAAATTCGCCCTTTTAACCATATTTAAGTACCTCCCGTTTCCTACATGGAATCACTAACAGAAGCGTGCATGAAATCTGGCTGTCAGAATATTATGAGATTGGACCGAACACATCTACACTTCGATTGATGATCCCTAACCCCTTTCCCACCAGTTTCTAATGAATGCCTCGCTTGGCAAATAGACATTCTCCTGAAGGATAGCCTGTCTTCTTCATTCTCGAAACTTCAACCATGTTCTGATAGCAAAAAGAAAAAATTTTATCAATAGTTTTTTTAAATCAATAGTCAGCCACTAAACCATTTTGTGGGTGAGTCTCTATCTTACAAGCTCTACCTAAGATGTCTTAGTTGCTGAGACTGAAATAAGTCTCTTTCTCGGTGTCTGTTTGCTTTCTATATAGCAAGAGATGGGGTGCCTAGCTGGCTCAGTCGGTAGAGCATAACTCTTGATCTTGGGGTCCTGAGTGCAAATCTCACACTGGGCATAGAGCCTACTTAAAATATAAAAAGAAAATAAAATGCATTTCTATGGGAAGGGAGCTGGAGGATGTGTAAGATCTATTTCAGGTCACTACATATTACCATTCCATTATTAAAACTCCAGGAATGATAAACTCCCACACTATCTATCCACAGACTGGAACGTCACATCAGGAAGTATGGCCCCCAAAACTGTATGCTCACGGTATCACACATTCCCAAACAAAGTGTATCAAGCAGTATATAACCTCCACTGACATAGTTGCAAGAAAAACAAACACCATTTCAGTGACCTCACACAACCTCCTTTGATAAACATTCTGACAACCCGTCTACACTAAACTGTTTAAAGCAGCAAGACTTAGTTTGACTTCTAAAGCTTTCTAATGTCATTTCAATTACTTTTTCTTGAGTTTTGCTGAATTTATAGGCAGATTAATGTGGGAAGGTTGAGCAACAAGACTCCCTTCATTTGATGAATGAAGTGAGCCATGGGTCTGGGTCTCTTGCCTGGGACCCCTGATGGGAGCATCATTTGATCACGGACCTACTGAGCAACCCACAGATGTTCCTCTAAATTCCAGTCTTAACATATTGCCCATCACTTGTCTCACTTGGTCTTCAAAGGCACGTATCATGTTCAATTATTTGGTATTTTCCAGTATATTTGTCTGATCCTGTGGCATTTCAAGAGCCACCTTATTAGCAAACAAAGTCACCCGACGACCAGGGTTCAGTACTACAAACTTACACCTCATATTTTTCACTCTATGAGTGATATCCAAACCCATCCCGTCAGAAACACCTTATTCCAGCTATCCACGACGCAGCTGGTGGTTCCAGTAGAGAATCCTCCACTTGTCCACATGATAAAAATGCCACTAAAATTTTAATATATTGCATTCCTACTTTTATGTAGAAGGTATTAAGTAGAAGAAGAAGAAGAGGAAGAGGAGGAGGAGGAGGAGGAAGAAGAAAGAGGAAGAGGATAAGACAAAGGGGAAGGAAGAAGAAAGAAAATAAGAAAACTAGAAAATAAATGAGATGGTGAATTTAAACCCAATCGTGTCAATAATTACATTAAAATACGAATGAACTAAGCATTGCAATTATAAAGGCATCTGAGAAAAACCGCCAAGCAATATCATACTTAATCGTGAAGGATTTAATGCTTTCTTCTGATTTTACCTACTTTAAATTTACGTTCACCATAAGCGTTCATGAGAAAGTGAGCCATGGGTCACCTGGCTGGCTCAGTCAGTAGAGCATGTAACTCTTGATCTTGGGGTTGTAAGTTCGAGCCTTATGCTGGATGTAGAGATTACTTAAAAATAAAATCTTGGGGCGCCTGGGTGGCTCAGTCGTTAAGCGTCTGCCTTCGGCTCAAGTCATGGTCCCAGGGTCCTGGGATCGAGCCCCGCATCAGGCTCACTGCTCGGCAGGAAGCCTGCTTCTCCCGCTACCATTCCCTCTGCTTGTGTTCCCTCTCTCGCTGTGTTTCTCTCTGTCAAATAAATAAAATCTTTAAAAAATAAATAAATAAATAAATAAAATCTTTT
>CM053608.1:120374569-120402938 GCA_028646535.1 Procyon lotor | reverse complement strand
TTTCTCCCTCTCCCTCTGCTCTCCACAACCCAGCTCATGCTCTCTCTCTCTCAAATAAATAAAATCTTTAAAAAAAAGAAAGAAAGAAAAGAAAAAAATTTTATGGCTACTTGAATGCATGTATGATGCATGAGTTACTATAGAAGAGAACAGAGCGTATAAAAATATTTTATTATAAAATCGAAATATAATTAAATATAAAAACAAATGTTTCTATTATAAATATTGAAAATAATAATGATGATAGCTAGTATTTATAAACACACTTACATGATCCCAGACCCTAGGCTGAAGGCTTCACAGGGAGTGACTCAGGTAGCTACTATTGCCTGACCGTGGATGGGAGTTGGGATAAATATCACAGGAAAATTTTGAGTTTAAGGATGACTTGGCCGTCACGATGAAAACAAGTTAATGTTCAGCATCTCCACCTGCATCTAGCCAAATCCTCCCCCAGTTTGAACGCTAAGGATAACTTGATAAATTATAGTGTGAATTCTTAGAAACCCATCAAATGTGGCTATCTATACAACCAAACCTACTCAGGAAAATCCGTCACATTCTGAAAAACAAAATTAGTAATAACTTACATGACATTCCACCACCCACCGCTGAAGGACGTTCTAATGTTTTACAACTTTCCCAGTTGGAGGAAAGGAAACTTTCCAAGACTGTGAGGAAAGCAGTTTTGACCGGAAGTCAAAGAGGTAGGCATGAGTTCCCAGGTGGCAGAGTGATCTGTAAGTTAAAAAGAACGTTGAGCCAAAACTCGAAAGTCAAAATAGAAAGGCGTCTTAAGAAACGACAGCAGTACTAAGACTTACTGTCAGAAAAAGAGGACTTCCGAGAACTGTGTAATCCATTAAATGGCTGCCCGACTCTTCAACTATATTCAGAACTTCACTTGATCACGCCCTAATCTTCCCTTACATTTTAGTTAAGATTAGTTGGGCATGTAAGTGAGTTTTGAGTGTAATATCCTAGGTTGAATAAGACTGCAAAGACTAGAAATAGGTCCATCCCAGAAGGAAATGTGGGGAAAGGCAATCCTTAGGGATTCTTCGATCCTCAAGGGGAGAGCACCAGCACGGTGATTAGGCTTGGTGGCATTAAGAAGTCATCTGGAAACACTCTGCACTGAGACTCTTCCTCAGGAGTGTGCCCGTTCTGGGCGACGAAAAGATCTGCCACCCGGGGAAGGACTTTAATGTGAACGGTGCTCTCCTTCTCGATGGTCTTATCTCTGCATCCTGGTATCATGCCTTCAAAAAAAAACCCTAGTGATACGTCTTGACTCACACTTGACTTGTTATCTGGAATATCCACGTATTATATTTTGCCTATTATATTATGCTTTTGTCATTCACCACCTTATAATCTTTTCAGTTGCGTTCTTCCCTCTCCCTTGTAGAGTGCATGTGAGTGCATGTGTGTATAAAGTGATTATACCTTATGTATACACAAGCAGCCTAAACTTGATTCGTGTTCTAGCGGCTTGAAATTAGGTAAACTCAACATGGAGGACCAGATCTGCAGATCATTGCCCAGAAATAGTTTTCCCACTTCGGTCTCTAATAAGTTTTCACAATTGCGACTGTTGTCAAATTTTAAATATCCTTAATTTTCCAGAACTGTTTTCCCCAAAGTCATTACTTCCTCCCACCCTTTCCAGTACAGGTGTAAGTCACAGGCTCCCATATCTGCAAATCAGCATCCTCCGTAGGCTACTGATCTCTGACAATACCTTCAGTTAATATTTATTTTCTTCATCAGTTAAGGTGGTAGAAGCCAAGATCTGCAGAGAAAACAATTTCACATCCATACAATTGCTTCCTGCCAGTGGACAGCGGGAGGACAGCCTTGGGAATTTAAATGACCGATTTACCCAGGGAAAGAAAGCTTATTTTTAGTAAGTGGAGGGGGAAAAAAAATGTTGACTTAATTTATTTTACTGCCTGTGAATCTACTTTGGAGAGGAGAAGCAGAGTTTGATTAATTAGATTAGCAAATTCAGTAGGTTGTTTATTCAGTTGGGTGAATCAATGTTTCCCTGAATTTACTTTAGCTTTATTTTATGCTTTCAAATCTATCCAGTAGGTAAGATGTTGAAAGCCAAAAGCCTTTCTATCCCACAGCTCTTTCAAATATCTTTTCACATGTTAATTGGATCTCTTTGTGATTGGAGGCAGACGTATTTCACAGCCCCTCCCCCGCTTGCCTCCCCCGCCCCTCCCCCCCAACGGCATCAGGCAACACAAATAGAGAAGGCAGAAAATTACAGATAATGGAAAACTGACTACCTCTCCCTTTTTCATGTGTCTCAGTTTTTACCATTTCGCCTTTCCTGCGGACGAGTTTTAAATGTTATTTCACCCAGTATTAAAACCTAAATGAAATAAGAAGCTCTCTATTAATGACGGCACATTTTAACATCATTAGAAAAGAATTATTAGAGTAAACTGCTTTATTTTGTCTTCAATAGTTGCTGAATTTCTCAAATATTTGCTAGTTTTTCTTCCTTCTTTTAACGATCTTTCTTAGGAAGTGCCTTTCATCTGACTTGCTACACAAAATCATTCCTCATTCATTTGTTACTGAGATTTACAGGCGTACAGCTGTTCAAACAAGGACTTGCCTATGAAAGCCTGAGAAAATTGGGGAAGATAATCAAATTAAAATTCCAGCTATACATTCTTTTAACAGAGCGCAGGCCATTTTTATATTTTATATTTAAAATATATTAAAATAAAAGGGACATGCCCGGGACCCACCACAGACTACATTTTTCCATTAACGACCTGGATGCCACGTTCAAAAGGAGAAAAACATTAATTCAGCAACAAATCAAATGTGCCTTTCTAGGAGAGATTTTTTTTTTTTTTAATTAAAAAAAAAATTGAAGATCCAAGAGAATGGGAGCTGGAGTTGCTAGCAGTTGGGGACCATTAGAGATTATTTGGCTCAAAGTGACAGGCGTAAGATCCGAGTGCCAGTGACCTGGACGTTAGAGCGTTGAGTGGGCTTCTGATAAACACCAGACACCATTGATTTTCAGCTAAAGGTAGAACTGGCAGTGCTTTCATTCAAAGGCTGCAAAAATCCCCTTCTCCAAGGAAGTATACATCTCTCTCGTGCTCTGAAAATGGAACAGATGATAGGATCACAGTCTCCCTCAACCTAATGAGGTATATTCCACCGGCCTTGAAAATCCAAAGTGGGGAGAAAAATCAAAAAATGAAAATCGGTCGCCCTTCTGAATTGGTCCCTTCCCTCCCTCCAGGGCATCTGGCCACTGCCTGAGCTAGCGGGAGAATGTAAAGGGTTTTTCCACCAGTTTGTATTCATTCTCTGTGAATTATACTGAAAATGATGCTCACCTCCACAGACAGGTACTGTGTTTCCTCATGAACAGGACAGCATCCCCTTTCCGGAGCTGCTCACGATCCCCACGCGTAGTCACCAAGTCCTATTTAGATCCGACCTACCCCCAATCTTCCCACTCCGGCCATTTCTCCGCATTCCTATTGCCCCTCGCCCCTCAGAGGGCTCCTGTTCTCTCCCAACCGGATTAGGGCAGGGACTGTCTGGTCTGTCTTCAAGTTCACCACGGCCACTCTCCACACACAGGCTACCCTGATCTTTCCAGGAAGCAAATCCCTCTTTGGCTTTAAGGGTGAATCCCTGACACCTGAACTGAGCTCCAAGCACCATCAGGCTCCGCATTGGGCTCCCTCGTGCTCTTCCTGCATCCACCCCACACCTCACAGTACCTCCAAGGCTAAGCTGGCTTAATTCTCCTCGCTTGCACACGAGCGTGCGCACACACACACACACACACACACTCATACCCTCCCTGTGCCATCCTTCTCATCCTTTGCTTGACTCTTGCTCTCCGTCAACTCTCTACTTAGACATCACTTGCTCCGACAAGTCTTTTATCTAAGTCGGGGGCAGGTAACCCACCTGAAACTCTCTCCTGCATGTACCCCACCGCAGCGTTTCTCACGCAAGGCTCCAACACTGTTGCTCTTTGGACATCTCTCCCCAGAATGTAAACTCCATTAAGACAAGGACTGGGTCGGCACAGCACAACATCAAATTCCCAACACCACTCCCCAGCAGAGAGCCTGGCACTTGGCTAGTGATCAAGAGAAGTATCTCTTGAATAAATAAATTAATTAATGACCAAGTTTTCACTCACATGGTCCGGGAGGTCTCCACGTAAATACCATCCTACCAGCACTGAAATGTTCAATAAATATGCGTTAATGGATGAAGGAACCAACAGGGTAACTATGCCACTAAGTATATGACAAAGTGGAGTTGTTTTCATTTTTCTAGGTAGGCTCCGTGCTAGGCGTAGAGCCCAACGCAGGGATCGAACCCATGACTCTGCGATCAAGACCTGAGTGGGGATCCAGAGTGGGACATTTAAAGGATGGAGCCACGCAGGCGCCCCCTGGAGTTGTTTTTATTAAAACTACCTGCCGGACACTGACGAGGGGGGCAGAACATGTCTACCCAGTTATGCAGGTTACACGGGGGCTCCGTACTTTCCTCACCCCACCCAGCACCCAACAACCTAGATTCAGGATTTTGAACGTTTGCCGTTGCTCGTATTTTATTAATACCGCTAGCTCCATGACACCGGTCCCAGGCAAGGCTAACGCAAGAAGGACTCCTAAACATGTAGGTCTTTCTCAGACGCCCCAGTCCAAATGCCAAAATGAGAAACACGTCAAGTTCACCTTGTTTTTCTTCATTCTAAGCAGACAAACAACCTTATGCTCAGGAGGAGCCCCTCACTTTCTAAAATGATTCTCTGCTAATGTGGCATTAAAATTAACGCTTAATTTTCACTAAGCTCCCCTCATGATTTGTTGGAGGGAGTGGAATAGCTTCTCTGGCCAATTGTGGCCCCCATTACTATTTACTTCAGGCCAGAACCCAGATCTGGGTGTAGGTATTTACCATAAAAAGGTGGTAGTCATGGGGCGCCGTGGGGGCTCAGGCGGTTGAGCATCCAGCTCTTGGTTTTGGCTCAGGCCGTGATCTCAGGGTCCCAGGATAGAGCCCCGTGTCAGGCTCTGTGCTCAGCCAAGGGTCTGCTTGTACCTCTCCCTCTGCCCCTCCTCCTGCTCACCCTTACTCTCTCCCTCTCAAATAAATAGATAAAATCTTTTTTAAAAAGTAGTAGTCAGAGCCTGCTTTCACCCATTCAAAAGCACCCAGTATGCACAAGAGAAAATCTAAACTACTTTGAATGGCAGCTTCAAAAACCTAGAGCGTCTACACGTCTCGTCACCTCCAGCCATACCTGGCATCCAGATCCAAGCACACTACTCAGAGATCTCCACACCTTCCTCCACATCTTTGCATAGGCTCTTCCTCTGCATGGAATGTTGCTTTCCAATCTCACTCCTCACCCTGTCCTTATACCTGCCACGCTCTCCCCACTTTCAGGCAAAACCAATTATTTCTTGGTCCTTTCCCTACTTACTTCTTTCGGGCCACTCAACACATGAGACACCGTGATTACTTCTCATGCGTCTATCCACCCTACCAACCTGAGAGCTGTTTATGAGCAGAAAACTACTTCTCATTCATATTTTTATCTTAGTGTATAAAATAATACCTAGCATATGACAGTTAATGAATTTAGATTGATTGATTGGTTGATTTGAGAGAGATAAAGAGAGAAACAGATTCCCTGCTGAGCAAGGAGTTCGATGCAGGGCTCAATCCCAGGACCCCCAAGATCATGAGCTGAGCTAAAAGCACTTAACTGACTGGGCCACTCAGATGTCCTAAAAGTTAATGAATCACATGAATTTAGTGAAGGAACCAGTTTCATCCTTGCCAATGACTGAAGCCCTGCAAAGAAAGTACCGGAATATGACTGTAAGTCCACCCATCATGATTCTACGCATCATAAACATCAATGGAAAATCAAAAATGCAAATATTATAGTTTACTTGCAATGTAGACTTAGGATAACTTACAAGACTAATTCATCAAAATGGCAAGTCCATGGCTCAGCCTCTGACAATACAGTCTTGAATCATTGCTCAAACTTGGTAAGGAGTCGGAAACAACTCAGAAGGGAATGCTTAGAGATTTTAAAGGACGGTAGATAGCTGACCTTTTTAATATTTGCTCAGAAGCTATTTGCTGAATACCACCAACATGCCAGGCTTTCTTTGGTAGTAAAAGGACTAGTGAACAGAAAAAGACCCCTGATCTAATTTAAGAGCTTTCCAGTCTGGTATATGAACTAGGGCAACAATAGGGCATGACTGATAGATGTCATGTGAGTATAAAGATGGGATTACTGGAATTTATAAGAGGAGGAAGTCAAGTTTATTGTTGTTTTGTGGTCTTTCGTTACACATTGCTAGTGGGGTGGACATGTGGTCTAGGGCTCCTTGTAGACCAAGATTTGCACAGAATTCGTTCCCTGCAGGACTCTCCAACAGTAGGTCATGACCTGAGGAACGAGGGGCCCCCACCGCAAGGTGGTTTATAGGTCAGCAGGAATGAAATGTCCCATGAGGAGAAAGGAGGGCAGGAAGGTCTTCTGTGCTCTCCTCCCACACTAGATGGTTTATCACTAGGAAGTAAGATTCGAGATGAAGGTCCAATCCAAAGCTCATCTCCTCCCAGAAGATGTCTAACAGGGACTGTCCTCTTCTGCTCCCACAGCCCATATTCAAGCACTATGGGAGCTCCCCAAACATACACCACTAGGATATGGTCCCTGCCTTCAAGGACCTCTGTGTCCTTCATTCTTAGGGTCCACCGTAGCTGTAAATATTTACCTTTATTTGCTTTCCCTGCATTTGTTACTGTAAATCTTTATGATTACTGTATGTTCCAAGTTAAAATAACAAAAAAACAAAAAAAACAAAAAAACTAAGCCATGAATTATGTTAATATTTCTCTGGTCCCATTCCTTACCAATCCAACATTCCCCACAAAACACAGTCTTGAGTTTAAGTTCTCTCTCTGTAAAGTGTGGCCCAGGGTGCACGTGCACAAAATCGAGAAATGTCCAGATCTCCTACTGTCTCAGACACCCTCAAAGGATACCTTTCTCTGGGGGTCACACAAATAGCCAGTGCCCAAAGCCAAGTATATTCAAAATGACGTTTGGTCATTCAGAACAAAGGAATCATAACCAAGAGTTCGGGGATGAATCCCCCATTGAAATTATTGAAAAAAATCTTATGTGCATGTGAATATATGGATTTCTTCTTGGGGCAAAGATCCACTGCTTTCAAACAGTTCTCATAAAGGGCTGGTGAGGGGGCACCTCGGTGGCTCAGTCGGTTAAGCATCTGCCTTGGCTCAGGTCATGATCTCAGGGTCCTGGGATCGAGTTCCACATCGGGCTCCCTGCTCAGCGGGCAGCTTGCTCGTCCCTCTCCTTCCCACTCATCGTGCTCTCTCGCTAGTTCTCTCTCTCAAATAAACAAAATCTTTTATGAAAATAAAATGTGATTCAAAGACCCACATTAGCACAAAGATCCCATGAGAAGAGACAGCAAAGAAAAGGAGAAAAAGCACCCAAGTTATACATGCCTAAAAAACTTGAATCATGAAAAGAAAAAGAAAAAAAAAAGTAGGTCATTGTGACTTGACATTGAGAAATCAGCAACATCTCGTTCCTACTGACCTAGAAACCACCTTGCGGTGGGGGGTTTCACCACTACCCTACAAAAGGTTCTGAGACACTAGCACACAGCGAGAGAACAAGACGATGTGCCCGGCGTATCGTCTCTTAAAACGACCACAAGGAAACAATATGAAGAATAGCACACCTACATTTCATTCCAAAAACTAACTAGGGGAATCTGTGCCTAACAATAAAGTGGTATGACATTCCGTGGAAAGGAAGGTTTTGGTTTTTAAAATAAATTAAATATACAAGGCTAACTTGGTCTGTACCTACAACACGATTTATACGGCACAGGGTGTCTCAAAATGGGAACAGGTATGTGAAGGGTCCCTTTCAAATGTGGTCCTGCATTTTGATCTGACGAAACCAGTGTGATGTGTCTGCTTTTGCCGTTCGAGTTCACGGAGCTACTTTTCCGAACAGATCCAGAAGGAAATGTCTCTCATCCGGTTCTGGGATTGGCTGCTGTCATCTCTATCTGTGGGTGCTAAGATTCAGCCCTCTTTCATCCTGGACACCCAGTAACCTCCATTTCTTCACACTCCCTGGTCTCTTCTCAGTAGTTCCACATGGAAATCTCCGGGTAGCTTCGAGCATATCTGACTTCTCTCCGATCATTTACGTTGGTGACGAGCTTTCCCACCAGCTGTCTAGGGTCGCTCAGAGACACTGGCTTCCAGTCCCCATCCACTGTTTTGGTGGCTCCATACCTCCCCATGTCAGCTCTGCCAGTGTTAGCACATCGCTGAGCGGAACTGAAATCTTATATTTGATCTGACATTGTCTTCCCTGTCCATATGTTCGCCTTGCTTCCACATGAGTTCTCAAGTCTAAAGAACATTAGCATCATCCACAAGCCTGTGAAAACTCATGCTGTTTTTTCCGAATCCTGAGCACTTCCATAGAGGATGGACACAATCCCAGATCCGGCGTGTGTGACCAGTGTGGCCTCTTAGCAAGTTTCTTATCCTCACCTGAATCTCACTTTCCTTCTCTGTAAAATGGGGAGAACATGGCCCTCCTCACCGGGCTGCAATTAAATGGGACAATGTACGTGGAAGGCTCAGCGGAGACACCGTCCCAAAGCCGGAGCTCACGGCTGTCAGGAATTGATTTATTCAGAGAGCAGAGGGTCTTAGTTATCTCTGGATAGAAGTGAACGCTAGCATAAAACTCTTGTGCATGTTTTTAGGGGGACGGAAATGATCCACACTTTGAGAGCCAAGCAACCATTCTTCTTCAAAAGTGTCTCCGTCAGGGCACCTGGCCAGTGTAATCCGTAGAGCCGGTGACTCCCGATCTTGAGGTTGTGAGTTGGAGCCCCACGTTGGGTGTAGAGATAACTTACAATACAGGGGGAGAAAAAAATTTTTTAATTAAATAAATAAATGGAGGGGCACTGAGCTCTCTTGTCTCATTCCTTGTCTCGATTTGTTTTTTCTTCCTTCTCTCTGCAAATGAAAATAGCATACCCCATGGGAGACTTCTTGGCAAACGCAACAGCAACTGATAAGGAGCATAGATGAAGTCCTCGGCCAACTGGTGGCCAAGCCTAACCCCCTTCAAAGGACTGATTAATGATTTAAAACAGTGGTAGCCACGAGGGAGACACACAAGTGGTTTTAAAAGATCTGAATTCCATTGTGCGGCTCTTGGTAAAATCCGCACCGACCAAGGGAACTGACACATTCAATGGAACACATGGGCCTCCATTGTATCTAAGACCCCTCCAGGTATCTGAAGTCCCAGCCTTGAAATGCACAAATAAAAAATAAAACAAAAGCCCACTATCTGTCCATGTTCCATCTTGCCAAAAAGAAGAAAATAGATGGTTGGGTGGTTTTCTTTTTTCTTTTTCGATAGGTCTGTCGGAGGATGATTGTGGACTTATGTAGCCCACTCAGCAGGATTTTTCCACTAAGCTACAGTGCGAAAGATTTATTTTGTCATTGTCCAACACAAACAATTGAAGAAACTCAGCCTAGTGCAAAATCCCCAGGAGAGACAATCTGCGATTTAATTAGTGAATAATGGAAGCAATTTAAATACAATTCCAGGCATTTTTTTTAAAGTAATATTTGAATAGACATCTGCTACCTCTAGTCAGTGTTTAGGCAAAGCCCAATAATCCCTGATCTGATGAGACGCCCAAGGTTATGAACAAGACTGTTGTTGGAGCAAGACCCGTAATTTAAAACAAATGCCACAAATCCACCTTCTCCACATCTACCCCAGCCTCACCAAATAAAGGGATAGGACAGACAGATAAAGAAAGGAGATATCAGAGGTAGTCTCTGGAAGTGCAGATTAATGGAACAGAAAGGATTTCGGGGCAAGAGCACCAAGCTGGAATTGGTGCTCCGTTACCTCTCTCCTCGTACCAGTTCAATTTCTTCCTTTATAAAGTGGGAAGACGGATGTCTACCTTCCATGGGGTCTGAATGTTAAATGAGAATATGTAGAGCAAAACACCATATAATTATTGGTTGAAGATGTAGAAATGGTGACGTGGAGAATACAAATCAAAGTAGTGATGTGTTGGGGGCATCTGTGTGGATCAGTCGTTAGAACTTTGGCTCGGGTCATGATCCCGGGGTCCTGGGATTGAGCCCCCGCATCGGGCTCCCTGCTCATTGGGGAGTCTGCTCCTCCATCTGCCCACCGACCCCACCTCCACTTGTGTAGACTTTCTCTCAAATAACTAAATAAAACCTTTAAAAAAAATAGTGATACGTCACTACTGAACCTTCTACTATTAGAATTTTCCTAATGCAGCTTCATGGATTTATTTGTATATAGAAAATATTTTAACATACCGAGTTTCAGTTCCTCGACATGAAAGAGATCTGCAGGTGGATGGAGAGGGGTGATGTTCGACAATGATGCAAATGTACTTAATATAACTGAACTACATCTACTATAAAATGGTTGAGATGGTAAACTTTATGTTACATGTATTTTAGCACAGTTTTTTTTTTAAGATTCTGTGTACTTATTTGGCAGAGAGAGAGCACAAGCAGGGGGAGAGGGAGAGGGAGAAGCAGATTCCCCAGTAAGCAAGGAGCCCAATGCAGGGGCTCGATCCCACGACCATGAGATCATGATCTGAGCTGAAGGCAGATGCTTAACCTACTGAGCCACCCAGGCACCCCCTACCTCAATTTTTAAAAATTCTTTAAAAATACTTACCATCCTCTGGTAGCAGAAGAAAAAGCCCCTTCCTTGTCCACTCTAACTGGATCTGTTGAAGAAGCCAAGAATGGGGCTGAGGGTACCAGAAAGTACCCTCATGAGCACTCATACCATGAGCACATTGCAAAGGCACACACAAATTCTAGGACTTCATCCAAACTTTCTGAAAGGGCCTTCCGCCCCCCCCCCTTTTTTTTATTTTTTGTTAACTGCAAACAAAACAAATTTCAAACTAAAGACACCAGTGCATTGACTGCCAAGCCCTCAAACTCCTATGTCATGTACACTCTGCGGGGTCGTGAATGACCTTGGTACTTACTGAGTACTACGGAATATGAGTGCCTGAAACCACCAAACAGTTTGGATTTGAAAACGTTTAACAGACACCCAACATATGCCACAGCAAGGGGATTAAGAAGGACCCACAAAAGAAGAACAAGACGCCGCATTTTAGCTCCTGTAGCTCTACAAAGGGTGAGGGTTCCTGGTTTTGCTACACCTAGTGATGAGCTATAGAAATCCACTGGTGGGGACGCCTGGGGGGCTCGGTAGGTTGCGTGTCTGCCTTCAGCTCAGATCCTGATCCTGGGCTCCTGGGATCAAGCCCTGCATCGGGCTCCCTGCTCAACATGGAGCCTGCTTCTTCCTCTCTCTGCCCCTCCCCCTGCTGTGCTCTCTCTCTCTCTTACAAATAAATAAATAAATAAAAATCAATCCACCTATGATTACAAGCCAGACACAGAAATAACTAGGGGCAGCAGCAGGGAAACTGAAAGAAATCCCCAGTAGCTCTGTTACCACCAACTGGGTTACCCCGTCAAAATCCCCAGAACCTTCTAGGCCTCGGTCTTGGCATTTGCGAGGTGGCTGGGTAGGGTTGGCTGTGAAGTCCCCTCTTGGTTTTAGCTATCTGTGACTCTTTGCTCTATTCTAAGCTTTGTCGGGGAGGCCTAATAACATAGTATGTGAACCCATCGACCACAGACTGAATGTGTGCTCTTGAAATTCCTGTGCGATGGTATTTGGACGAGGGGCCTCTAAGAGGTGATTAGGTCAGGAGAGTAGAGCCCTCAAGAATGGGATTGGGGGATGCCTGGGTGGCTCAGTTGGTTAAGCAGCTGCCTTCGGCTTGGGTTGTGATCCCAGAGTCCTGGGATGGAGTCCCATATCGGGCTCCTTGCTCAGCGGGGAGCCTGCTTCTCCCTCTGCCTCTGCCTGCCTCTCTGCCTGCTTGTGCGCTCTCTCTCTCTCTCTGTCTCTGACAAATAAATAAATAAATAAAATCTTAAAAAGAAGAAGAAGAAGAAGAAGAAGAAGAAGAAGAAGAAGAAGACAGCCTTCTGTGAACCAGGAAAAGAAATAACATGAGAAACAACTATCCACAAAAGGATGCCAGGGAGACAGCAAAGAAGAACCTCAAGACCAAGGCTGGGTCCCAAAGGCTCCGACAAATACCATGGAAAGGTGCCCGTGATAAAGGAACACAGCCCAGGCCCACCTGAGGAAACACTAAAGCAACACAGACTCAGCTTCCCACCCCAAGTGCGAGATTCGAACCTGCCCCACCACCGGCTGCTGGTTCAGCACTCCACGAGCCCCTCACCAGCCCCAAGAGGGGTCAGGACCACCACTCAGCCCAGGAAACCCTGGCACACTATGTCCTCTAGAACCACAGCTCACAAGGGCACTAATTCCAAGGAATCGGGGAAGGAGAGACCGCGTGCTTCTGTTAAGGTCTGAATTATAAAACGATTTCTCATGAATCCACAGTTCTTGACTTACACTTGAGTTGTAAACGGAGATGCTGAATAATGCTGGACAGTTCAGAATGGGACATCCCATAATACTAAAGAGGACCGTCGAATCCTTTACAATCACCCAACTGAGATGCTTTGAAAGTTGATACCAAACTGAAAGGCTCTTTCATCGTCAGTGGGGCACTTTCTAATTTTATAGTTCGTTTACGTTACATTTCAAACTCAAAGTCAGTAGGAAAGACACGGTTTTAAGTTGGGTTGAACCCCCATCAACGTCTATATGATCACAAATTTGCAAATTTGGTGAAATCGTCCTTTACAAAAATTTCAAAATTTCAGGTGAAATGATATAACAGTAACATGTCTCAGACTTTTCACTCCCAGCTTCCTATAAATAGATGAAAACCTATCAGACAGGGTAAATCTCATTATGGGGAACAAAGACAGGAAGCAGGCATGATCATAATCTGAAGACGTTTTCTAGCCTCCCACGGATTGTGGCTAGATGCAGAAACACCTTTTTGCAACCCACCTCCTGCGTTCCAAGGTGGGCAATGAAAGCGAGGGGTCTTCAGTAACCTCCACAGATGACACCAGAGCAAGAAACTACATTATCCTGAGAAAATGCACAGCCTGCCAGGTTGGCGACCCACACTCACATCCCCCATGTATCTTTTTTCTACACTTAATAATACTATTAGAAACTCTCTGGCAGGTTGTTATCAGAGATAAGAAACTACTTCTTGCAAGGAGAGCCACACAAGAGAAAAAAGGTAGATGAATGAAAAAGAGCAATCTTACTGCAAACTAAAACAGGATCCTGGGAAGTGGATGGCAGAGGCAAGATGAGGGGCTCGGCAAAAAGCCTTCCTTTTACACTCTGTTTATCTTTGGAGGCCTCAAGAACATTTTGCCTTGGTGCCCAATTTTCAAAGCTACTGTTCCACGACAAAGAACCCCACCCAGCTCCTACATCTAACCTAGGTCTGGACTGAAATGAACATCCACGCATTACAGCAAGAGCATTTACTACACATATTGCCAGACAGCATAAGTTCATCACAAGGCAAATCCAGCTGCCCGGCATTATCAGAAAAGAAAGAGGGCATCTGCCAGAGTCCACGGAAAACTGGGAGGGAGGTGGAGGATCCCACACCCAGCAAGGAGAGGGCCTGAGTTGGAGCCGGGGACAAGAGGAGATGTCTGCAACAAGATACTGAAGGGGCAAGAAAGCCTTTGCAGCCACCAACACTCCCCTGGGCTTCAAATCCTAGGGCAGGTGCCTTGGAGACCTTTCCTTCTTGCAAAGACTGCTCAGAGAAGAAAGCAGGCGACGTTGTAAGAATTCAGACCTAGCTAGGGGTGCCTGAGTGGCTCAGTCGGTTGAGTGGCCGACTCCTGGTTTTGGCTCAGGTCATGATCTTGCAGTCATGGGATCGAGCCCCGCGTGGGTTTCCACGTCAGCACAAAATCTGTTTCAGATTCCTTCTCCCTCTCCCTCTGTTTTCCCAAGCTCACACACACTCTCATTCTAAAATAAATAAAATCTTAAAAATAAAATAAAATAAAAATCCAGACCTCGTTAAACCCTGACTTTAAGATCTCAAAAATCCTGATGGGAAGATGTTTCAAAGTGCCACGAGGTAGGACGTTGTAGAAGACTTAGCCTGAGGCAGACCGGCTAAAACAGCAGTTAAATTTTGCAAAGACGTTTCTGCAATGAAGACTGTGGGAAGGCCATGACCGTCAAGACTAGGTAGAATCACATCTCTGCAAATTCATGTAAATCCTGGAGAAATGCTTCCTGTCCAGGAAAAGTAGAAACTATAGGGTTCCAAAAAACTATTCCATGGAGGTATCCGTGCTTGGGCCGTCGTTTATAAGCGATCGGATGCAGAGACAGCGAGGTCTGGAGAGAAGCTTTGGAAGCCCCATTCTTTATGTGCTGAGGGAAGAAAGATTTATCGGTGAAGCCCCACCGAGATGATTCTGGGGATGTCCTGCCTCATCAATCCAGACTTGAGGCACACTGCTCAAGTACTGAAGAGATGCCAGGCCACTTCAACGATCTGACGAAGGCTGTCGACCTGCCCTCCCCCCAAAAAGGCCTCCACCCACACAAAACTGCACACAGCTTCCTGGGGCTCATGGGTCACTCAAAGCTGTGGACACAAACTAAACACTGAGACACTACACTGCTGTGTGGTCCTTTGGCTAGAGCTATAGGCCAAGCTGATAACTTGGCCAAGCTCCAGGTCAGTTGTGATGTGTCCTCTGAGAGAAATGAGTGTTCTTTCTGTCAGTCATTCTGGGAAGAGGTAGATCCGAAAAGAGGAACTAAAGGAAGAAAGGACCGAGGCTGAGGAAGAAGTTGGCCCTGTCTCCCCAGTTCTGGCCGGACGTCGGCCTGAACCCTCAGGAGTCTAGAGTCCCTTCCAGGTGCCCACGAACGGTGCGGAAGGCTGACCTCCAGCCCCATGGAGGAAGCCGACCGCGTGGCGACACTCAATGCAAACGGAAACCCTTGCAGATGACCTGGGCCCACGGGTCCCCGAAATAACCATCTCTCACAACTCTGGGTAAGTTGTTCTCTGTGCTCTGATGCCCTCCTGATGCCGTTACAGCCTCAGTTGAGAAATCTTTGAAGATCTACGGAGAGAGACTGCGTCCAAGCTTGACCAGGGGGGGAAAGGGGAGAAGAGCCCCTTTCTAAAGCTAGGGCAGCGATGGTAGTGGTAAACATGATACCAGGAGCAGTGAGAACAATGACACAGGGAAGCAGGTGACAGCAGATGCACAGGAAACGGCCGGCCAGACATAGAAGCCTGTGAATCCTCACATCCTTTCCCAGGAGGCCCAGAGAAGAGGCCGAGGGCCTTCTGTTCCCAGGGGAGAGCGACGAGCCAGAGGGTTGTAGGTGAACCTGTGAACGGGTCCCATCCTCTAGCAGGGTGGGGGCCCCTGGAATGCAGCAGGACAGCTGGAGGAGAACGAAAGTTTAAAGATCATGTTGGAAGGTAAAGAGAAAACCAGAAAACTTTAGAATAAATAAATGAACCCATAAGCCGGATTTTGGGGAGGGAAAAACATGCGAACCTAATCAAAAAAAAAATAGAAAACACAAATGAAATTTAAAATAACTAGGCGTTTAAAATTTTATCAATTAAGTTTATCTCATCTATGATTTCATGGTAAAATTTCATTTGGTTTTTCTTTTTTCCAGTTTTATTGAGATATAACTAACATCTAACATTGTGTAAATTTAAGATGTACAACATAATGATTTGATATATATTCACAGTAGAATTTTAAAAACTCCGTAAAACTGGGGCACCTGGGTGGCTCAGTCGTTAAGCGGCTGCCTTCGGCTCAGGTCATGATCCCAGGGTCCTGAGATCGAGCCCCGCATCGGGCTCCCTGCTCAGCGGGAAGCCTGCTTCTCCCGCTACCATTCCCTCTGCTTGTGTTCCCTCTCTCGCTGTGTTTCTCGCTGTCAAATAAATAAAATCTTAAAAAAAAAATAAAAAATAAAAAAATAAAAAAAAAAATAAAAACTCCGTAAAACTGGTGGCTGTATGGATAATTCTCCAAAGTAAAATGATAACACAGAAGAAATTAAGAAATGGAGAAAGTAATTGACACAAACAAAAAGTCTAAATGCCCATTTGGTTTTATTGGCCAATTATTTTAAATTTCAAGGACCACTAATTTCCATGCTACAAAAACCTCTTCAGAGGATAGAAAGAAAGAAAGAAATCTCTAAAAAAGACACAACGGCCACACATAATTTATACTTATACCTATAAAACAGTGAAAAATGCAACCAGAAATATGAAGGCTAAGACCGTGCTTTGGCACCTCTATGTTGCCTGGTAACCATCATTATAACTTAATTTGACATTATGGGATGGAATTTTAAAAAGTGAATGGGGGGAAATCGGAGGAGGAGATGACCCATGAGAGACTGTGGACTCTGAGCAGCAAACTGAGGGTTTTGAAGGGGAGGGGCTGGAGGTTGGGTGAGCCTGGTGGTGGTATTGAGGAGGGCACGTATTGCATGGAGCACTGGGTGTGGTGCATGAACAATGAATCTTGGAACACAAAAAATAAAATTAAATCAATTAGCCAATATAAAATAAATAAATAAATAAATAAATATCATCTTCCTACCTTATCAAAAAATTTTTAAAATAAAATAATAAAAAATATAAAATAAAATAAAATAAAAACCCAACCTCTACATCCGGCCCCCATATCTACATTTCTTCGACTTTCGTGAATCTACCTCATTCTGGTGGTGCAGCTGGGGGCAGAGTAACGGAGCTAGAGGGAGGCACCGGACACAGCAGCTGAGCCCCATTTCTACGGCATCTCGTCCTCCGACCTACCCCAGTCTGCAGCAGGTATTTGGTCCCCAAGTCTTTGATAAAATGCCTTGCCATTCAATTTCTGAAATGTAAATAAACTCCTGCATCACGTATTGATTTTATTTCAGACGCAGTTTCTCCGATGCCTTAAGAATAGTAAAGTCTATATTACATGTCATTCTCTTAAAGATCATTTTCGTGGCGAGGAAAAAGTAGTCAAGAGCGTGATGGATTTTCTTCTTCTGATGGAAACGGGGAAACTCACCACGGTAACAACTGCTGTGATAGACCTATACAGCTGAAGCATTCTCAAGTAAAGAAATAATAATGGGACATCATAACTTGCCACATTGTGGCTATAACAAGGTTTGGACTGGCAGGGGCTGGGCTGGAAAGAAACAGCCCTGTGACTGATAACCTGATTTCTGCCTCTTTGTAAGTGACTTGAACTTTCGTTCCCATAGATATTATACATTCCTCATGAGTTCTATAGGGAAGAATCACAAAATTTAAAGCTACAAAGAATCTCCAAAGCATCTTTTGATTTTACAGATCAGACAACGGAGGACCAAGAGACTAATGGCTTTTATGCTGTCTACCAAATTCATCAGGGCCATAAGAGCTACCTAGTAGTGCTTGTAAAAATGCCTAGAATGTTCCATTTCCTCCAATGTCATCTGCTTTAGACCCAAAAAGAGGAACAACTGGTACAGGGATCCACAAATAATTCAGTTTCAAAATACAGCCACGTCTACACCCCAGGCAGGAAATGGGCCCTAGTTTCACATGATTAATAATTTAGGGCTCAATTGGGAAAGATTTTAGATCTAAACACTTAAAGAAATCTTTACGGGTTTCTGACGAAGCCGATACTAGGAAATAAATTATTTATCTACTCCCACCAGCTCAACGTCAATGGGCTTCAGAGGCAGAAAGGAAGATGAGAGCTGGAAGAGGAAAGGTGTGTGGTCACCCTGAACTCTCCCCTCGAACTCCCCAGTCACACCTGGGGAGGCCACCAAGCTGATTTCTAAGCATCTGTTCTTGGACCCAGGCGGCTGCCTCCTAGCCTCACAGAGAAATACCTAACCTTAGTGAGCCTTCCACTTGCTTCAAGAAGGGATTATCGCCTGGCATAGTGAAAGGTGATATTACTGTAGCTTTACTGTTTACATTTGCAACTCTGGGTATTTTGCAGTTGCAAACCTCTGTGTCTCATCAATTATGAGATGAGATATTAAAAAAAAAAGTCAAGCACGTGGGGTTTTAGCACACAAAACCAGTTGAACACAAATGCTGTGAACCAGTTCTTGAACAAATATATCAAAATGCCAGGCCTTGTTTAATTTATCTTCATTATTAATAAAGATCCACGGGAAATTTGGAGAAAAGTGAATGGAAAAGCCACAAAAAGGAAACACCTTATTCAAAAAATGATATACTGTGTTTCACAAGAATATTAGCTATGTGTTAGTATAATATCTCCCTAAGACTAATAATACTCACTATATAAATTTTGCAAGTTCATAGTGAATTGCTCCATTTTACAATATGAATGAGCATCCACGAGTACTCACATACACACATGAACACGTCAAAAGAATTAGGTAGACGTTTCTAGAACTCACAATACGGTTTTCCCATAAAATAAAGAGGAAGTTTCCTTGCCATCATTAAGCACAATCTAAGTGCTGCAGATTTTCACCCTAAAGACTTCTGTTTATCCTCTTGCAATAACTATTGCCTCTCTCCACCACGGAACTGCACTAAGCAATTTCATTTTTGGGCACTTTTATCACTTTCTGCACACCTGTCAGGAGACACCTTTAAGGTCCTCTCAGGCTGCCATCCTTGCTAATACAAATTTTCGGTCTTTCTGGTCACCCACTCTTGGTCTGTGCTAGACGCGTAGGAATATGATGAAGTGAGGGACCTTTGTCTCATCGTCTAAGCCCTTCTAATGACAGAAGACCGGAGTGGGTATGTGGAGAGGTAGATGGAAGGAGAAAGAAAAAGGCAGAAGAAAGAGGAAGAGGCCTGAGAAGAGCAGGAGGCAATGGAGAGGGAAGGAGAGTGGAAAAGAGTGAGTTATTCAATAGAGCAGATGGCTCATCCCAGCAAGAAGAGGGAAGGAATGGGGAGAGCAAAGCTGCCCAAATGAGTTGGACTGGCAAGTCAGAGGGAGGAGCCCTTCCCGGCCAGGCGGCTGGGGTAGATCAGCACCGGGGGAGAAGACAGAGCAGGTGCAGGCCCAGGGGGAGGCCTGCTCTGGGCCACCTGGGACATCACCCCAGTACTCACGCCAGCCACGTGAGAGCTTTCCGGGGGGCGTGCGTGGGGAACGGAGCAGTAGCAAGAACAACGGAAACAGCTAACACTGGTAAGACACCTACTATGTGTCTGGCCTGTTTTAAAGTGCCTTCCAGTCGTCTAAAACCCATGAGAACCCAAAAGGTAGGTACACTTGGATGATGTTTATTCTACAGGAACGTGAGGCATCGAGAGAGGAGGGAGGTGCCTGAGGCCACACGGGGATGCAGGAGGGTTTTCAGATGTTTCCACAGGGTGGTCAGGAGGAGCCTGAAGGGTGAGGAGAGTGGTTTTAGGTCTGACAGTGAGAAAGGCCTGGGAGTATCCTAGGGCTGGAAACCACAAGAAAACATTACGAAGGCAAGTCACTAGATGAACAGAATAGACCTGGAGAAGATGAAGGTAAAGGAGGAATGAATGGAGGTCTACAAGGTGGGCCCCATTCTTACAGTTGGGATCAGTTCGGTCCGTTCCTCTGAGGCAAAACACAGGGATTTTCTTGTTGTGGAAAGAAGCACAATAATGCATCTGGTAAAATGAACCCTGATTTGCACGTTAGCACCCACTGCACAGAGATGAAAAGTACGCAGTAAGAGGCCCAAGAGCTGAATTCCCCCATTCCTGCCCTGTGTTCACCAGTCACCATTCACCGGCCCCAGGACGGAGGAAGGGAAAGCTCACCACGCTCCAGGCCTAGCCCCCCACCAACATCTGAAGCCCAAATCACTACAGAGAAGTTGCCCATGGAGTGAGCTCACCCATCAGCCCAGATCCGAACACCATCAGTCCCAAACTCACACAATCTCAAGAGGCCAAGCCATCTTAAGCCCTACTCTTCCTCCAATTAAGAAACACATTCCCTAAACACTTCCGTCTCTTCCCAAGAAAGATCTCGGGTCTTTCTTTGACATAACTTCTTAAACACAGGCTCTCTTTTTTTCTCTAACGCGAAATGCATTGGTCAAAGGCAAGAAGACCCCTCTCCCCCACCACCACACACATACACACACACACACACACAAAAGTGTGTCTATTAGAAATCAACGAAGGCATTCCAAAGGCTAGCACACCGAAATGTAGGAAATTACCCTCCAGACTTCTTTCCTTTGTCAAAAGACCAATCTGTGACCTCAAGTCATCCTTGTGTAAAACCGGCCACTCCAATATTTAGGTGAAGAAGAACAGCCCTGAGAATTCTAGACTTTTCTTGATGGCCAAACACATCTCTCCTGACACCCACATAGAAATAAGGCTCTGCTTCTAAAATCCTCTGATGTTCCTTCACGTGTGATGCTTAAAAGAGGCAATAGGGAAGAAGAGTGAGGACCCCAGAGTCTGGGAGCTCCATTGGCCCCATGAGGGCAGTGGACTTCCTCCCCGAGCCCCCAGGGGCTCCCCTGTAAAATGGCGGCATGGGTTGGCTGGGCTCACGCCAAGAAGCGTGGGCAGGTGGAGTTGATTCTTCCATCAAATAACTAACCCACCTGGAAGACCACCCTGTTCGGAGAACTCGAACTCCCACTGCTTTTTCCAGATGCCGTCTCCCAGCCATCGCCTCTCCGAAATGAAAATGTAACAGCTTGCAACCACTGCAATATCCTTAAGATGTAATAATGGAAAATGAGAGGTTATTGATTGGAGAGGGAGGGCCAGTAACCACAATGGTGTCATCAAGTCAGAGAAAGAAAATTAACAGACACCTTCTCCAAGACGGAGACGGTGCCTCCCACTACAGATGGCAGAGTCCTGAGCAGGCATCCCCAGACCGAGCAAGCTGTACGCTTAATGTGGGAGACCAGCCCCAAAAGTAGAGTGCACATCCTCTCACTCATTAAGGAATTCCATGGGCGAGAGTGCACGGCAGCGAAAAACTTCTGTGTTCAATCTATTCTGTTCTGCAAAAATACACACACACACACACACACACACACACACACACACACACACTTCATGGTGTCTTGCAAGTGTGTGTCAAACAGTTTCCTTCTTCCTTCCAATAAAATATGGAGCCGCAGTTTTTTTTAAATGTGCTTCAGTAAAACCGTGCATTTCTAAAGCAGGAAGTAATATGAAATGTGGCGTCGTGCGGCGTGCCATCCAGGGGAAGACACTCGAGTTTTACTAAGTGATAAATGAAGCACGTCTCTGTTCCCCAACTTTGCACCCAAAGAGTAGGAATGTAGTCTCTCCCAACCCGTAGAGGAGTAGGAATGGGGAATATTCCCTTGGTAGGTTTGTTGTGCTGGTGAGGCTTGTCATTTCCTTAGTTTGGCAAAATGGGCAATTTATCAAGCTTTTAGTTATAAGATGCATTAAAGAAGTGCAGTAATATCAAACTTCGAATTCTTTTTTTTTTTTTTTAACTATTGGACAGAAAGAGACACAGCGAGAGAGGGAACACAAGCAGGGGGAGTGGGAGAGGGAGAAGCAGGCTCCCTGCTCGATCCCAGGACCCCGAGATCATGACCCGAGCCGAAGGCAGAGGCTTTAACCCACTGAGCCACCCAGGAGCTCCTCTACCAAATGCTTTTTAGGGCAAACCAAGTTGCTACTTGCTGCTCTGTACCCCTTGCTCCCAGAAGATGCCGGTGGGATCGGCCCTGCTGTGCTCTCAGGGCGGGAGGAAGTGAGGTAGCAGAATTCTAAAATTCTCACAAAGTCCATCCCTGCCACCATCTCCTACTTTCTGGAATGATTGGATACGTACTTGCCAGCGCCATGATGCTCTCTCGTCGAGGAAAAAAAGAAATCATTATTTTCTCGAGTTCCTGATCAACTGTAAGTAATTTTTCATAGCTGCAGACATAGTAGCCTGGTGTCTAGAAAAGATACTTATTTTATTCTGGGAAGAAAACCTTGAGACTTAAAATTTGCTTTAAATCATTGAAAAGGAATGAGATGACTTTTAGTAATCATACCTACTTGAGATCCTTTAAAAAAATTTTTTTTTAAATTTAAATTCAATTAACATATAGCTTATTATTCATTTCATAGGTAGAGGTCAGTGATTCATCAGTAGCATAGAACACCCAGTGCTCATTACATCACGTGCCCTCCTTCATGCCTGTCCCCCAGTTAATCACCCCCCAGCAACCCTCAGTTTGTTTCCTATGATTAAGAGTCCCTTAGGGTTTGTCTCCTGCCCCCAATTAAGGCTTGTTTTATTCTTTCCTCTTTCCTTAATGTTCTCGAGGTCCTTTTGTTTTTTTAAAAGAATTCAGGGTTTGAGGGGCGGCTGGGTGGCTCAGTTGTTGGGCATCTGCCTTCTGCTCGGGTCCTGGGATCGGGTCCTGGGATCGAGCCCCGCATCGGGCTCTCTGCTCAGCAGGGAGCCTGCTTCCCCCTCTCTCTCTGCCTGCCTCTCTGCCAGCCTGTGATCTCTCTCTCTCTCTCTCTCTGTCAAATAAATAAATAAAATCTTAAAAAGAAAAAAAGCATTTGGTAGAGTCAAAGTGACCAGGGGCTGACCTTGACTCTAGCTGCAGGCCACGGACAGGGTATCCCAACCCCCAAAGGCAGAGTTTCCACATCTGTGAAATCTTTCTCACGGGGTTATTCTAAGTACTAAGTGGACTAAGTGCCTTTCACAAAAATACAACGTACCTGGCACAGAGACTAGGCAAGGAAACCAAGTAATTCCTAAATGTAGTATCTTCCCATAAGCACCCTTCCTCTGGAAGAGCAACAGTGAGCACCCTCCGGGGTGGGTGGGCGGCTACCTCATTCCTACCCCCCAGGCCCAGCCAGGCACCTAACATATAACTGGGTGTCCATGAATGTTTGCTGAATTGGGCATAAATGAGTCCGAAAGGTCCTGGCTCCAGTTGTCCCATAACGTGCTGGGATCTCTATTGCTAAGCAAGCCCATTTTAGGTTGAACAACTGGAAAGGTAAGCCGGAGGGATCCGAGGACGCCGCTGCCCCCCGGGCGCCCAGTGGCCTCCCTGAAGGAACACCTCCTCTGCTGGTTGTGTCTCCAGGCTGGAGACGTGTCCCGTGCCCCCGCCCTGGCTTGCAAAAGGAAGGGTGTGCCAGGCCTTGGAAAAAGAGATCGAGATCGGGTTAACCGAGGCCAGTATCAACACGAGCGAATTTCGTGGGCAAAATTGCAGGCTACGGTATTTTTAAAACACAGAAAAGAGTGTCGGGTGCCAATGAGTAGTTTTAGCCTAGGAGGAAGTGACTATGGCCAGAAGCACTTTTCTATCTTTGTCTAACCTAGACGTGGGCAGTGCTGGCCTTTTGGTCACCCAGCTAGAGTCCTCTTTCCCAGCAGCTTCAAAAGGCACTTTGAAATGCATTTAAGCACAAAAAGAAAATCCCGACTATGGAAAGGGACTCCAGGACCTTTTCAATACGACAGAGTCTTCTGGAAGCAGGCTTCCCTCTAGAAAGTTGTCACTCTCGAGGTGAGGCACCCCGCATAATGCAGAAAAAGCTTACTACGCCTCCTGCGAAATGCACCTGGCAGACAATGCCCTAAAAGACTGCCGTCGGGCTTTCCCTCAATGGCTAGGCGGCAAGCACTTGCCGTGTGCCAGTGATGGTTTAGGCAACGGGGTACTGCAATACATGACCCCAACATCTGCCACACCTCACCTTTTCACCCCTGCCCCGTTCCATTTTCAACAAAGAGGGCTTTTCCTTAAATGGACCAGTCCGTCATTCACAAATCTGACCTCTCCGTGTTAGACTCTGGAACGTGCAGTGTGCCAAAGCACAAAAGGCTCCCTTCTGTTCACTAAAATACAGTCTGGGATTCTGTGAAGAGAAGCTCCCTTCGGGAGGCAGAGCGAGGCAGGACCTCCCGGGAGCGCCCCCACACTGGCAGAGGCATGTCCCCTCGGAGAGCTCCCCATGCCCCTCACCAGTCTGGGGACGACGCCATTTTGGCCCCAAGGCTGGACTTCCCTGTTCTTTCTTTAACCTCTGCCCTTCTTTCTCTTGCACCAATTGACAAGAATTTCTTCTTTGCATCTCAACTGTACAGTCCCAGGTTCTTTTCAATGAGGGGAAACAGCAGAACACAGATGAGCAAAGGGCTCAGGATCCTGAAATGGAGCGGGGAGGGTTCTTTCATTTTTTATCCCCCTCTCGCTGAACAAACATTGGAATGTCAGCTCGATTCATTTGGCCACAGCCATGTAATGGTTTAGTAGAAGGCAGTGTTTCACAGATAGTGCCCACGTAGCTGGAACACAGTCCATTTCCTGAAATAGCATTAATGGTTGGAGTGATGGCAGACTAAGCGTAATAAGGACAGAGCACGGACCTCTGTCACCAAAGCAGGCTCCACGCCCATCTTGGAGCCCAACGCAGGGCTTGAACTCACCACCCTGAGATACAGACCTGAGCTGAGACCAAGAGACAGACGCTTAACCAACTGAGCCACCCAGGTGCCCCCCCAGTTGCTACTGTTTTCAGGCAGCAGGTGAAACATGAAAAACCATGTGGATTATCACAGACAGGATGTCCATGTTAGCATTACATACCCAAGGTTTGATGTGAGCGTGCCTATGAACAGGGTATCCGATATCTTAGACTAAGGATCCTAATAAACTGAAAAATGCAAATGCAAGAAGCATACAACAGTATATTCCCACAACATGTAAAATTTCTTACCAAAAATACAAATAATACACAGTCTTTAAAATCAATTCCAGAAGTACGGTGAGGTCAATACCAAAGAAAACTGTCATCTATACCACCCGCCTTTTGCATTCAAATCTGTTCCCTAGTTCTACAAATTTGTGACTTGCGCATTATCTTGAACATGCTAGAAACTGTATCTCACTCTCCAAACTTACCTCCTGGCCCCTCAATATTACAGTACACTTAATAAGTAGAATTTAAACATCAAAAGAAATGTGTGTTTCTGGGGTTGCTTCTGTGGCATTTTAGTAAATGCGAACTTGGAAGCCCAGAAAAACATGGTGGGTACTTTGAGTGCCATAGGAAGGGAGTCTTAGGATGCCTCACATAATCCTGCATCTCACTGCAGTGAACGTCAATAAAGGACATTCCTGAGTACCCGCACCCATTTTAATGGTCCCTCTTGTGCCCCTGCAGATAACTCTCCCACAGCATTTGTGGTTTGCTGATGGGAGTGATTTTATCCACTCAAAGTCAATTTTCATTCCCAGTGACATCCTTACTTTAGCTAGAACTACCCATATATTAGTCTTTCATTATAAAATAATGCCCTGCTTTCAGACTCTCACTCTATTTTGGTACATCCTTTTAAAGTAAAATGCATGCCATTAAAATACATTTGTTCCATTGAGTCAGATTTTTAGACTCATTATGATGCTCATTGTTGACACAATAGCTCCTTCAGATACACAACAATCTGTCATAAAAGACCCATGCTTGGATGGGTGACAAAAGTGTTTTTGCAAAGGCTGTCTTCTCAATGCAGTTGCTGTCAAAGACATATATTAATATCGTCCTAGTTAAAGAGTATTTATTCTACAAAGTGCAGACCATTTAAATAGAAAATGACTTCATGAGCTATTTTTGCAAGTTCAGTTACTTCTCAGAACACAGTGTTGTTAGACACCCAGTGCGAGAAATGAAGAGCAACCAATAGGTCTAGTACCTATTCTCTGCCCGTGTCATGAGAGTCAGAGAACGAGTACCAAGTTCTCTGCCCATGTCATGCATTTCCAAAGTTATTAGTTTTCCACTCTTTTCCATAATCAATAAGTATTTCAGGTTTCAACGTAAGTGAACTCTTTTCTTGTATCATTAGAATGCAGAGAGCCTATGTGAAAATGCTACCAGATTCAAAATACCGAAGTTGGGTCATGTGTTACAAAAAGTAAATCTTAAAATAAAAATGTGTTCTCCCCCTCAGAAGTGTTAAAACTGGCACCTAAAATGGAGGGGGTGACATCATTCTTCCGAGTGAGGTCATGTTTATTCTTAATCATTCTTGGGAGACGTGGGACCCAAAGGCAATATTCTGAGCAATTAAAACGCCAAAGTGAGCCTATCCCAGGTAAACAGAATGCGGAGGAAAACACAGAACGTTTTTCACAATTTCACTTCTATAACATTTTATCTGCTGCCATGGAAATTCAGGTTTCCTTCTCCCCAAAACACAAAGTATGAGACTGACATATTTTGAGGGCCTATTACATAGTTAGAAATAAAGATCTGGAAAGAACCTGAGGGAAAAAAACAAAGTCTGGACATAAGGGGTTTGCCTACGTTAAAAACAAGACAACAAATCCAACATGGAGTCACTTATGCTAAGCTCTAGATCACCAAAACAAGGCTTAATTAGTTTTGGCTCTCCCAGGAGTGGAATCTTAAGTCAGGAATCAGCTGATCAGCACTAAATCAGTAATCTGCCTCATAGACCCTACAGTCCCCCAAGAGAGAGTATCCTTGAAATCATCAGCTTCCTTGTTCCTGCTCCCTCTGCCCTGTAGAAGCCGTTCATTTTGCAGTTGCTCAGAGTGACTTCCTATCTTTAAATTAGGTGCTGCCCAGTTTGAAGCAATTTCTGCTTAAACTCTTAAAAATTTTTATTGTGCCTCAGTTTATCTTTTAATACCTAAGATCACACAGTCAGTTGATGACAGAACAGAGACCAGAGTTTGATGTTTATTTACAGCTTATTCAGTGACCTCCATGCTACATAATCCTGTTTCTGGTCTTCAGAAACGGTATGTAACAGGGTGCCTGGGTGGCTCAGTTGGTTAAGTGACTGCCTTCGGGTCAGGTCATGATCCTAGAGTCCCAAGATCAAGCCCCACATTGGACCTCCTGCTCAGCGGGGAGTTTGCTTCTCCCTCTGACCCTCCCTGCTCTCATGCTCGCTCTCTCTCTCTCTCTCTCTCTCTCAAATAAATAAATAAATAAAATCTTTAAAAAGAAAAACAGTATGTAACAATGGGTGGGCAGAATTACCTTAAAAAAGATGAAACAGAAAACTAAAAGTATTCTTAAGGTTATATGTGTGCCAAGAGTAGTTAGATCAGCTTTGAAAGTAAGCCAAAAAATGGTAGGTAAATTGTATCTCAATTAAACTGTTACTTTTTTGTGATTCCAAGCACAACAACATCATCAAGTATATAATATCTAGGAAAGCACAACAACATCATCAAGTATATAATATCTAGGAATTAAGAAGAAAAATACAGAGCCTATACAAAAATTTATTGGAAAAATATAAAAGAACATCGAATATTATTTGTTACTGGATAAGAATGAATAATGTGAAAATATCAAAACTGTCCCAAATAGGTCTGATGTCATCCCATTCAAAATCACAAATCCTGTTGGACCTTATCAGAAGTGAGAAAACCATCTGAAAGATTAAGAAGGTCAGGGGAAGGCCAAAACATTTCTTTTTAATAGAATAAAAGTAAAAAAAAGAGAAAGACAAAATTGATATTTTATGCTAAAACAATTTATGAACTTGCAAGGCTTAAAATACTATTATACTCACAGAGGATTGGATAGAATGGCATTGAGGGAGTATACAAGGCCCACGTATAAAAGATCTTTTTCTTTTCTTTTCTTTTCTTTTTTAAAGATTTTATTTATTTATTTGACAAGGAGAGAGAGATCACAAGGAGGCAGAGAGGCAGGCAGAGAGAGAGAGAGAGAAGCAGGCTCCCCACCAAGCAGAGAGCCCGATGTGGGGCTCGATCCCAGGACCCTGAGACCATGACCTGAGCTGAAGGCAGAGGCTTTAACCCACTGAGCCACCCAGGCGCCCCTAAAAGATCTTAACAGAGAAGAGAGGTAGTAAGAATTCACATCAGACAAAGAATTGTTCAATATCTGGGATAGAGGGTCACTACTAGAAAAATAATGTTAATCCCGGGGCTAAACCATATAACAATATAGCAAAATAAGGTCTATGTGAATTAGAGTCGAATGTAAGAGAAACGAAACAATAGGATAAAACAGGAGAAACAGCAATTTTAAAATAGAAAAGGACTTTATAATAAAAAACAATTGAACAAAAAGATTAATTAATTTGACTATAAAAAATATGAAAAATCTATGCCAGAAAATTCCTTATGCTGAATTAAAAGCATGAAGAGAAG
>CM053608.1:120346511-120366359 GCA_028646535.1 Procyon lotor | reverse complement strand
GAAGAGACTCAAGATGCCATGTTATCTTAAGGTCTTAAAAGACTTTAAGACCTTCTTACCATTGCAGAGCACAAATGCAATTAAAACTATATTAGCAAAATACAAGCAAAAAATTGGAAACCAGCAGCTATGATAATTTTAAACTTATATCGAAACTCAACAGTCATACTACTTTGGAGGTGGAGATCACTGCTCTTCCTCGAGCAAAAAAATGTGCTTGTTTTGTACGAGCCTCCAAAAATCTCTTCTTCTAGGATGCAGGATACTCCCTCACCTACAAGCAATCCCAACACGGCTGCTCCTTAACCCCTTCTCTTCGGTGCTAAAAAACTAGCACACATCTTTAATTAACAAACGTTTGGAAGTGAAGATGGGTTTTGTTAGTTAATGGCAAGGGTTAACCCTCAAAGTAAACAGGAAATAGTGCTACTTAGCAAGCGGCAGTTTCCAAACCAAGTCCTAATGGGCCTTTTTCCTCCTTGCATATAGGCCTCCAGAATACAGCTGTGTCAGATGCATATAAAACGTATAAATCTCCCCTAGCTGAATGCGTGCTATTCACTGATCCAGGGGGGAGGGTTGGATTTCCTCTCGGTCCTCAGGGAGCCCACTTCCCCATCCCTATTGTTGCATTTCGAATGGGCATGGCACAAAATGGAGATTTTCTAGCACCGTGTGAGCCTTTCTGCCTCGGAGGGAAAATTTATACAACTTCTCCATTTCGAGATTGGTGATGGCTTCCTCCCCCACAATATATCGATCAAACAGGCTTATTCCTGATCCGCATAAAGTGATGCTAGCCACCGCTGGATAGTAACTATGGGCCGGGGAAGTAGAAAGCAGTTTTAGGAGCAGAAGGTTAGACTACACATCAGCCAGCCAGTTTTCCTCTGCAAAGAATCCTCTCTGCGTTGCCCTCCCCCCCTTTGTAAAATTTCAAGACAAAGGGCATTTACTTAAATGTGGCAAACTCTGAAAATTCCTAGAAAGCGTGTAGAGTTGACACATACTCATTTCAGGGTCAGAGCTGGCCAAATCTGGCCAAGAGGAACTTGGTATTCCTCAGGAAGATAGCATTTAACAGGCTGCCCTCTGAGAAGTTTCGGAGCTAAACCAGATGGGAGAGCTTCCACGGGGAGGGGAGGGCCTCCCTCCCAATCTCGGGCTCTGGGCATGTAATAATGACAAAAGTCGAGATTTAGGGTTCAGTTCCAGCTGATTTTATTTCCTTCTCAAAAAAAGTTATTTACAGAAGGTATATATCAACAATCTGACAGGCAGTGAACTTGACATGATTAGCTGGCATGATTTTTTTCTTTTTTTTTCCCCCAAAACATTGGTGTTTTTTTTTTTTTTTTTTGTGGCCTCGAATTTTAAGACAAATATTCTACACGGCATATTGCACAGGATGGATGGCAAAAAAAAGTTTAAAAACAAAAACCCTTAACGGAACTGCCTTGAAAAGGCAGACGTCCTAGTGCCTGTCATGTCGTATTAAACATACATACACACAATCTTTTTGCTTTATTATAATACAGACTTAAATGTACAAAGATGTTTTCCACTTTTTTCAATCTTTAAACACAACAGCTATAAACCTGAACACATATGCTATCATCATGCCATAAGACTAAAACAATTATATTTAGCGACAAGTAGAAAGGATTAAATAGTCAAATACAAGAATGAAAAACGCAGTACATAGTGTCGCGAACTCAAATCGGCATTTAGATAGATCCAGTGGTTTAAACGGCACGTTTTTGCTTATAAAAAAAGTGCAAAAAAGATGTGGTTTACAAGTTAAAGCTACAGGATCCCTTTTTGCTGTAAATGCACCAGTTTTAAAGCCTCTGGACAGAACGGTAGTTTATTTAAAAAATTTTGTCTTTTCTTAAAAGCCTAACAGTGTTTTGGCTGATTCTCCTCCCCTTTTTGTAAGACTGGGGTCGAAGGGTGGACACTGGTGGCAGGTTAAGGGATACTGTCACTTTAAGAAGCCTGCAGATTGAAGTGTAAACATGGAGAAATTAGGGGCTGATTCTTTAAACTGTGTGAGATATTAACCAGCCGCCCTGTTATAAAATCAGGAAATCCAAACAGCGATTTACACCGATTAACACCCCCTTTATATATTTTTTACAAAAATACACTGAGAAAATAATCAAACGTTTTCATCTCTCTTGTCTTTTTTTGTTTTTTAAAAGTGTCAAAAGTCTACATTTAAATATAAAAAATTAAAAGTTAAAACTCTAGCCCTTCAGTGAAGGAGACGTAAAATGGCGTGGGTAACAACAAACTACCAAAAAAAAAAAAAAAAAAAAAAATAAAATAAAGAAAAGGAAAAAAAAGAACAAAAGAAAAAAAGGAAGGAAGAACTAAAGGAAGTAAAAAAGAAAAAGAAAAGAAAGTAAACCAAAGATTAAAGTAAAAAAGGGACCAAAATAAGAAAAAAAAATGTTTGGCCAGTATAAATACGTCCACATATAAAATGGCATCTGATTACATTTACAAGGAAAAAAAAATACGAGGATGAAGCATCGGTGAGGGGAAAAAACACGTCTTCTCATTTACACCTATAAGGAATAAACACATACACACTGAGAAAAAATTTGGTCCTGAATTGTGTTTTTTTTTTTTTTCTTTCTTAAAGTCCAGCACAGATTTGAGTTGCGTTTGAATCCTTTAAAGAGTTAAGAATGAAAAAAAGCTGGTGATAATTTTGTTGTAGGAATCAAACATAGCGCCATCTATCTGCTTTTTATATTATCCTACACTATTTTAAAAACTGCTCAACAGTCTTATACAGAAATCTTTAAAAGATAGACAGGATAACATGCTATATTAACCCCACCAGTGAAATAATCCAACACCATCACGATTCCGATTTTAAGAGAAGAAAAAAACCTCCTTTCTCCCCCCCCCGCCCGAAACCACTCGCCCCTGCACGGCCCCCGGTACCACATCAAACAGTCCGCTCTCCTGCACGCCCGCGGGCCGCGGAGTCTCACCTCACTGATTTCGGGGGTGCGGGGGGCGGGGGCCGCCAGGACGCGCCACCTGCCCCCGAACGTGCAAATCCGTCCCAGTTCCTCCGCGGCCCCCCCTGCGCCCCGCCCCGCGCCCCTCGCCGGGCTCCCCACCGGGCTCCCAGGGCACTCTGCATCTCCTCCTCCGGCTGCGGGCGGGGGGGGGGGCGGTGGGGTGCAAGGGAAAAAATAAAAAAAAGGAAAAACAAAAAAAGAAGGAAGGAAGGAAGAGGAAAAGGAAAGAAAGGGGAAAAGGAGGAACAACCCAACAAAACGGGAATCTGCCAGCGTGGAGTCTCTCTGTCCAGGCGCTCGAGCCTGCGCGACCCCCCCCCCCATATCTGCAGTCGGTCCAATTGCACGCCCGGAGCCTTCCGTCTTCTTCAGGGGGAGGGGATGGCGGGGGTGCTGAGAACTAAGTCCCCAGGGGCGCGCTGGGTTTCTTTCTTTTCTTTTTCTTTTTTTTTTTTTCCCCTCCTCTCTTGACCAAGAAATGAGATAAAATAAAACAAAAACAGCAAGGAGGGCGATGAAAAAAGGGACGAGATTCCTTCAGTCTCTAGAAAAACTACCAAGTCGGCTTCTTGCTGGGGGTGCAGCAGACAAGTCCGGAAGCTCGTTGGAAGTGGGTGGGGGGGGTCTCTTCGGGCAGAGGGGAGGAAACTCCAAGTAGCTTTGTTTGCCATCAACAACAACATCAACAACAACAATAAAAGGTCGCCCCTCGTCTCCCCGCCGCCTCCTCCGCGTCCCCGCGGCCGGGGAGGTGGGGGATGGGAGCGCGGGTCCCCAAAACACCGCCGCGCTCCTCTCTCTGGCGACCGCGACGCGGCCGAGGCCGGCCCCGCTCATTTTTTTTTTTTTTCTTTTCTTTTCTTTCTTTTTTGTTTTCCCTTTTCTCTTCCAACGCCTTCTCTGTCCACTTCTCTCTCTTTTTTCTCCTCCTCCTTCTCCTTTTTTTTTTTTTTTTTTTCCCCGCTCTCCTGCCCCCCGGCCCTCTTCTCCCAGCCCGCGCGCGCGCCCGTCAGTAGGTGAAGACCAGGTTGGAGATGCTGGACTCGAGCCAGTCTCCCGAGATCATCTCGCTCACCTCGGGCGTGCAGTAGTCCGGGAACTCGAAGTGCGAGCCGGAGCCGGGCTCGAAGTTAAAATCCAGGTCCCGGTCCAGCGCCGACGACGAGCTGAAACTGCCCAGGGACATGCTCTCAAAGTTTGAGCTGGGGTTCAGGTCGAGCAGGTCGTCTTCGAACTCGTCGTCGGAGGACGAGGAGCCCGACGACGAGGACGAGGACGAGTGGGACGAGGCCGACGAGGACGCGTGCGAGGGCGCGCTGGACGGCGCGGGCGAGGCGGCGCGCAGGCTGGCGTAGCTGCGGTGGTCGGCGGGCGAGCGGCCGGCGGCGGGCGACGAGGCGGCGCTGCTGCGGCCGCTCAGGCTCGGCCCGTCGGGCGAGCAGCCCGCGCCCCCCTCCTCGTACAGGCCCAGGGGGTCGCTGGGGTCGGCGCCCGCGCCCACGCCGCCCGCGGGCGAGGAGGACGCGCCCAGGCCGCCGAACAGGTACACGCGCTTCACCTTCTTGTCGGCCGGGTGCTTGCCCGGGGCCGCGAGGCCGGCCGGGGCGGCGGGGGCGGCCGTGGAGGCCGAGGCCGCGGCCGCCGCCGCCGCGCCGGGAGTCCGCGCCTTGTACAGCGAGTGGTGGTCGGCGGCCGCGGCGGCGGCGCCGAGCGGCAGCAGGGCCGCGGCCCCCGCCTGCTCGGCCGCGAAGGAGGCGGAGGCGCCCGCGGCCGCCGCCTTCCCGCCGCCGCCCGCCAGGATGAGCTTGGCGTGCGGCTTGCTGACCCCGCCGCCCGCGCCGCCCGCCGCTTTGGAGCCGCAGCTCTTTTTCTGCGCGGGTTTGGAGTTGGCGCCGCCGCCGCTCGCGCCGCCGCCTCCTCCCCCCGCGTGGCCGCCGCTCCCGCCACCGCCGCCGCCCCCGTGGCCGCCCCCGCCACCGACCTTGTCTCCCTTCTCCCCCGGCTTGGAGGAGGCGGCGGCCGAGGAGCCGGAGTTGGCGTTGCCGGACTTCACCTTCTTCCTGGGCCGGTACTTGTAGTCGGGGTAGTCAGCCATGTGCTTGAGGCGCAGCCGCTCCGCCTCCCGAATGAAAGGGATCTTGTCGCTGTCTTTGAGCAGCTTCCAGCGTTTGCCCAGCCGCTTGGAGATCTCGGCGTTGTGCATGTCGGGCGACTGCTCCATGATCTTGCGCCGCTCGATCTGCGACCACACCATGAAGGCGTTCATGGGCCGCTTGATGTGCCCGCTCGGCGTCTTGCACCAGCTCGGGTCGTCGGCCTTGCCGCCCGTGGACGCGGTGGAGCCGGGCGTGGGGGAGGAGGCGATGCCCAGCTCGAGGCCGGCGCCCGAGTCCGAGCTCTCGCCGGCCAGCAGCGCTTCCGTGTTCTCGGCGTTGTTGGTTTGCTGCACCATGGCCCCGGCTCGGCGGGCGCCCACGCGCGCTCACACCCTCGCGGCCGCCGCGGCGCGATCGCCGGGCCCTGCCGGCTCCCGGGGCCAAGCACACGCCGAGCGGGAGGACGCGCGCGGCGGCCGTGCGGGCCCCTCCACTCCTCGCCGGGCCGGCGGTGGGCGCAGAGAGAAAAGTCTCCAAAGGGTGCGGGGAAGGAGTGCTCTGCCTCTTGCAGAGGAGTTATAGTTCCCAGGCTGGAGAGTCTCTCCCTCCCTCTGCTTCTCGCTCTTTCTCTCTCTCTCTCTCACCGCGCCGCAGTTTGCTCTGTCTCTCGGCTCGGAGTCTGGAGACCGTGCTAAAGTGGAGAGGAGTTTCTTGAATGCTGGCTGCTGAAGCTTCCAATGCAAGTTTCTCGCCGCCTCCCAGGCAAGTCTTTTTTTTTTTTCTTCCCCTGAAGCAGTTGGTTCCAGTTCACGAGCGCTCTCAGGAGCTCAGGAAAGCGACATAGTCTCTATCACTTGGTCCCTTTCCTACAATGCAAAGCAAAAAAGACTCTGGCTCCAGGACTCTCTGTGGGCGGAATCGGCACTAAGGAGTTTGTGCAATTATTTTGTTGCAAGGTAGGAAGCCAAAAAGCCTTCGTGCAACAGACTGGCATGAATAAATGTGTTTCCCCCTCCCTTCTGCAAGAAGGGCGCTGGTAATGGCAGAGTTCCTCTAATGCAGACTCCTAAGGAGCGTGCAAGAACTAGAGACCCGGGAGCGAAACGGGCCTCTTCCCCTCACACAGTTTCTCTTGCTGCAGCTTAGAGCAGACCCCAATTCCGCCTCGCGCCTCTTTATCCTTTCACAGTCTTGGCCGCGGCCAATCAGCCGCTGTAACCAACGCTTCCTCGTGCCAAGCCCCTCCCCCGGGCTTCCCATTGGCTTGGAACCCGATGCAATAATAATCTCCGCGTGCAATGAGAAGCTCCAAATCTGACCTCATTCCAATTTACAGAGCAAACTTTTTAAAAGGGCTAGAAGTACAGCTGAGATTTCTGCTGCCTTTTTTTTCCCTTTTGCTCTGTGTGTGTGTGCATGTGTGCGCGCGCGCGTGTGTGTGGTGTGTAAAGAGGATGTTAATGCATGAAATTATTAAGAGGAGAGACGGAAATGTATTCTAACCATTATGTTAGATAACAAGGGGCTTGGAAGTGGGGGGGGGTAAGGGTGAAATACTGTAAATGGAAGCTTTCTGCTTAAAAGCCAAGTGATTATTTTTATTAGTTCTTTTCAGTACTAGAATAAAGAATCAGCCTCGAGTGCAAAATCTGTTCCTCGGATCCTTCATAAAGCCAAGGATGTAAAAGGGGGAAGGAAAGCCACAACAATAAATCAATGGCTATTGAAAACCATTAAGAAAGTGGTACCTAGACACCTGTCATCACAATTATTTTAACAGCTCTAGGTACAGCACAGATGTTGATGTATTGTGTAAATCCCTTCAGAGCAATTTTTGTGCTGTTTGTGGAAGGCAGAGAAGAGGAATTTTTTGCAATAATTGCTTGCTCTCTTAACCAAACAGGGGTTAACTATGCTTATTTAATGATTTAAACTCCCCTATAAATCCTGGATAGCCCAAACAGAGGAGCTTTCCATTGGAACACATTACACAGTGTTGCCTGCTTAACTCAAGGGAAGAATTTCCGTAGGGTTTTGTATAGGACGGTAATGTTGAGTAAGGGATTGGGATCGTTTTTATTTTCTAAATATTTGTTTTCCCCATTTTCAAAATTACAGATTGCTGCACTCTCTTTCTCCACACCCCCAACCCTTCTTACTCCTTTCCTTTATATATATTTTCTATGTACTCCTCCTCTGTTACTTGAATCAAATTGAGCTAAAAGGCCAAGGTGGAGGGTAAGGAGGATGTGGTGTGACTAGTTGCAGAAGGCACTGGAGCCTTTGGATTTATATTAGAGCCAGATGCTAGTCCTTCTTACTGGTTTTGTACTCTGCAGAGATCGCTAAGTCCCTGTTCTCCTCATCTGTGATATGGGAACACTAAGAGCTACTTTATATAGGGTTGTTGGGAGGATTCAGTGAGTTTGATGCACTGTAAGCCCTCCACGAATGCTGTTATCTTTCTCTTGGTAATTCAGATGCCAGACACTCCTGCTAGTAGAATCAGCTTGTCGTTGTTCAGAAGACCCAAGTTGAGGGTGGCCACTGTTTGTTTGTTTTTTAAATAGGCTCCATGCCCAACATGGCGCTTGAACTCAGGTCCTTGCGATCAAGAGTAGCATGCTCTACCGACTAAGCCATTGGAAAAGTAATCTCAGATCATGTTATGTGCACCATACAAGGACAACAGTGGCAAGCCTGGGGTCTTAATGATTTTAAACGGAAGGAACTTTGTGGAGAGTATTTATTGTGAAGAATTTGCCGGGTAGTCAGAATCCGTGTGTATTTAGCCACAGAAATTACCTCTATTCCACGGTGTGAAAACTAGAGTTCTAGTTAAAATTGGTCTTCCTTAATGCCATAATAGTAAACTGTTTTTTCTACAGGCCAGGGTTAGGTGGCTAGGTGGGGCCAACCCAACATAATTAAGTGAGCTTTTGATTCAGATCAAACTAGTGCTAGGCAGCAGATTTCTATTTATCTTGTCAAACTTTTAAAGTATGTAGGCTGGCCAGAGGCCCAGGTTGTCAGATTTAGAATTTTACTGGAAAGAACACCCTTTAGAGACATCTGACTGGATCTGTAAGCATCAACCACAAGCAAGAATGTTTTTGCGAGTAAAAGCAAATAATTTTTGACCATTAACTACCCAAGTTATATACTTTTTCCTTTGGGGGGGGGAGCAAATCTTAAACAAACAAACAGAAACCCACAGGCACCTTTTTTTGCATGTAACAAAGTTGGGTGTGTCATCACCCGTTTTATTTTCTTTATTTTCTTTGGTGTGCACACCAGAACACCGAAACAATCCTGTTACACTCTGACCTAAAAGTTACTCTGAGAGGTCTGTTCTTTATAAAGTCAGTATCTTCACTAGAAAAAAAAGAGAATAAATATTATATTTATTTTGGGATTTGTACCAACTAATGATTTGAGTGTGTAGCTAGTTTGGGATAAGTCGGTCAAGGTGACAATCAATGGAATTGATTACAGTTTTAGAATGTAGCTTTTCTTCTGCCACTGAAAATGATGGGGGGACTGGGATTTAATTACAGCGGTGTGGGGCTCGAACTCACAACCCCACAAGAGTCGCAGGCTCCACTGACTGAGCCAGCCAGGAGCCCTGCACACAGGGTTTTTTTTTGTTTTTTTTTAAGAGTAGACACTAAAAAAATAGCTGCTGGCCTATTTCTATTGTGAGATGTATTTTCTGTATTTTAACAAATCCAGTAGATTTTAAGACACACCATTGTTATATGCAGCTAAGGAAGGGAAACTGCCAACGAGATATTGAGATGCCCCTGTTGTAAGACCTCTCCTGATTCCAGAGATGTTGAAAATGAAAAGAACAGGTGCTTAGAACTGAAGAAATATGGCATCACTAATTTTTCCTGGCTTTATATTATATGTGAATGCTTAGCCTCTTAAAGCAGGTTCTTCTATGTACTTGTTCTCAAATGTAAGAAAACATGTGACAAATGGCTTTTATTGAAATCTATCTTTCTCAGCCACTGAGTAAACATGTGCATGCTGGAATGTACGGGGCCTCTGAAAACCAAGTAATGAGAAAAGATTTCTGTGTTCTCATTACCTAACTTCATATGCTTGTAACCAGTTGTTACTGACTTTTTTTTCCCCCAAATACCAGATATTTGGTGGCCCCTACTAAATCAGTACTCACTGTTCCCTCTGCTGGCTTTGCAGTACATGAAGTAATTCTTACTGCTACTCTTTAAGCCATATTAACAGTAAACCAAGATAATTTTGCAAAAAAAAAAAAAAAAAAAACCCACAAAAAACCGCGAACCTGTTTTAGAATAATAAACTAATTGTCTTTATTGGCACTGATGTTAGACATTTCAAATTTTGAATGAAGGTAAATTATCTTCTTTTCCATTAAATAATGGAATCCTGTTTGGGATGTAGTATCTCTTAATCCATTTCTTCTGCTCTTACACACCTGTACGACATAAACTCTCATGTCCATAAAATGGAATGGAGTGTAGATGGAAGAAAGATTCTTTCCCACTGCTTAATGTATTCCTATGGCATTGGGCGGGGGGACTGAAGAGAAATTAGTTTAACAAATCTCCTGGATTTGCACTGATTTGCAAGATTTTGCCTTGCCCTGGCTTTAGAAACCACGATCGTGGGAGCTGGTCTAACCTGACAAGTATTCAGTTCAAATGAAATAGAGGGGTGGGGACCCCCCCTCCCCCGTCTTTGTTACTTTAGCAGGCTGGGAAGCAGCCCTGGGAAATTTGATGTCATTGGACTTTGTCATCTGAAAGGCCCAGGGTTTTCAGTTCCACACTTGAGGGAAAAGAACCCTCCAACGGAGGCTGATTTACTTCTCAATCAAGTAGGCAAATACAACTTCCACTAAATCCTTTTTAGGCTCATGAAATTGTATTAGAACTGGACTTCCCTTTCAGGGTCTGTATTGAAAAATAACATATGGAAGTAACTCTTATTTACAAAATACTAAAACAGGGAGTCTGGGGCGAAATGAAATCCATGATTTATTTTTACTCTTAGAATAAGCTAAGAGGTAAAAGAATGTCTAATAATTTTTACCACTTTCTCTCCCCTCCTAACCACTGAGTAGCGCCTGGTAGGATTAAGTAAGCATTTTATGGTAATGCTGACTCCCTTTTCCTCTGCTTTCCATTTTCTCACGAGCACAAGCAGAAAACGAATTTCTGCCTGGGTCACAGAGATCTGAAGCACGAATTCGAGCTTTTCTGTTCCTTTTCCGAGGCCCGGCAAGGCACACCCACCCGGAGTCTGGGTCGGCTGGGCGGCCCGCTGGCCCCAATCTGGGGAGGAGCAGCCGCCAGGTGGCAGCGCGGAGCCTCCCTGCGCCCGCGAGGAGGCTGGAAAACGTGGGGATGGTCAGACTGATTTCTTCTTCCCCTCCTCCTCCCGAACCCCTATAGTCCTCCACAACTCTGCCTTCCTTAAGTAGCATTTAAACGATCAGCGGTTAATAGGGTGTGTCGGCGAATTCAGACGATCCCCCCCCAACCCCATAAATCAAAACTTAAGGCAACCAACCGCCGCCTCCCGTTCACTTGTCGGATGCTCGCAGACGGGGGGAGGTCAAGGCTAGCCTCCCGTTTGGACACGGTTACCGAACCTGGGCGCTTATCAGCCGCCACGTCCGTATCTCGCTGCAGCAGGCACGAACGAGTCGGAACGCGCTCTCCCGGCCCGCCGCGCTCCGCTTTGGACAGCGGCTTTGGAGAAACGGCGCGCACCCCTTAAGGACGAGCAAAGGCCGCCCCCTCCTCCTTAAAAAATGGTTTCCCTCGGCCGGGGACGCGGCGCTCGGTGGCGCGGGCACCGCACTGCCCCTGCGCCGGGCTCGGCGGGGACGCGGCGACGTTTCGCGGTGCTCAGCCTCCTGCCGCCGCCGCGGCCGCGCCTCGCCTTTCGATTACAGTTGCAGGGAGGAAATAAATTGGAAACGACTCGGGCGGTGCTTTTGGACGAAAGTCTTTCCTACTGTAAACATGTTTCAGGCGATCCTGTCAGCAGCATTTTAACACCCGTCTTCGGTTGAGGTTTTACGACCCGGGAAGGAGCTGGAGACGCGCGCGCGCGCGCACGCGCCGCCCACGGGAAGACGTCCCCCTCCCCCCGCGCGCGCTCCCGGCCCGCCTTTGAAGTTGTGACCCGCCGGGACAGCGGGGACCGGGGCGGGGGTGGGGGGTGCCCCGCGCGCCCTCCTCCGCTTCCCGCGCCGGCCGGGCCCACGGCAGCGGCGCCGGGTCCCGCCAGTGGCCCCTCCTCTCGCGTGCCCACGACCTGCGCGCCGCACGCCTACGTGCTCGCGGCTGGCCGGCGACGTGCGGACACCCGCCGCCACCCCCGCCCCCGGGGCCTGCAGGCCGAGGCCGCCCGGCCGTTCCCGGCGGCCGAGCGGGGCGTGCGCGCGCGGCGGGCGGGGGCGAGGCAGACAATCGGTTGCACCCGAACCCTCCAGGGTCCCCTCCCTAGGGACTGCGGGGGCGGGTGGGGTGGGCAGGAGTGCTGGTGCCCTCTCTCGCCCTGGCGGGGAGGCGGGGAGAAGTCGGGGGAGTCGCACTCGCCACGGGGTGCACCCGGCGCCCCCCGTGATTGAGCCCCAGATGTCGGGGCCGAGAGCACGGAGTTCTGGCAGGCAGATGACTGGTGGGGGCTGCGCCCCAGGCGCGGTTGCTTAGAAGCAGTAGGGGTTCGGCTCGTTTTGTCCCCTTTGGGTGCGTGGGTCTCTGGCTTCCCGCAGGCAGTTGTAGTGGCCAGGCCTGAGGGTAAGAGGCCGGGGTGGGGGGTACCCACTCCCCTGCCCCGGGCGCCCCGACACTGTCCCAGCGACCCCAGCACGCGGTGTGGAAGCGAGTACACCCACGACCTCCCCACCCCCAACAGCCAGGTCGGAGCAGTTACGGCTGGAGCCCGGTGGGGAAAGCAGCTGATTTCACTTAGGGAAAAACGCTTTTAAACGAGAGCAACCCTAAGCCCGGGTCAGCGCGCCCGCCGACCGCGGTTGGAGGTCGGGCGCGGGCGCGCGCGGCTGCCGCGGAGGGGAAAGCCGCTGGGGAGTGGGCAGAGGCCGGCGAAGCAAATGTCAGGTAAGAGAGAGAGAGAGAGAGAGAGAGAGAGGACGAGAGGAGGGGAGGGAGAAGGGCGCTCGGGTGCGGAGACAGCTCGGGCGTCCCAGTGGCGCGGGTGGCGGGCAGCGGGGGCAGGACGCACGGGCGCCGCCAGGCACCAGGTCTCCTTGCTCGCGTTCTTCCCCTCCCGGGATCCCGCCGAGGCCTAACACACCGCACGTGGGGCGCAGACGGGGATGAGGGAGCTCGTGGGCGGGGTGGGCGGGGGCCGCGACCGAAGCGCCGGGTGTCCAGGACCGCGCCGTCCGTGCTGCACACCTGGCCCCCGGGAGTCGCCATCTGCTCCGAGCTCCGCCTCTCGGGCTAGGGGTGTGGGCTTGTTGGGAGATAAGGGTCCTGCCAGGTGAAGGGATGGCTGCCCGTCAACCGCCGCGATGAACTCGGTCAATCAACGTTTATGGTGCTCCTACTGTGTGCTGAGCGCAGCCTGGGTGCCTTCCAGCTGCTGGGCTCCGGGACGGCACCATCTGTTCGGTCACACCCGCGAGCTGGGAAAGAATCCATGTATTGTTGTATAATAAGTTCACAGGTCGAACAACAATCTGGAAGTAAATTCACCACGCCAGGGCGGGTGGTTGAGACAGTTTGCGGGTCTTGGAGGAGAGGTGGGTCTGGTAAAGTAAGGTTTTGTGATTTTTGCGCCGTTTCTTGAAGCATGAACCCCCCCCGCCCCAAACACACATAGACCATGTTTTGTCTCACAGCCTCACACAGAAATAAAAATTACCAATAACTATTGAAAAAATAATTCAGTGACAGTCTGGCTAGCAGAGTCTGCAAATAACTGAGGGCTAGTCCTTCAGTACTCAAACTGAAGTCCGTTTCACAAACATCGGCCCCCAACACTGCTTTACCGAGAATTTCGTAATGTAATTTGACTACCCTGAAAGAAAACTCATGGATAATAAAACCTACTTACACCTGCTATGTTTATAAAAATCAACAAAATGGTCAAACTACAATATAAAGGGAAAATACAAGGTACATAACTTAGAATAAATCATACATGTCAGAGACCTAGAATGCCCCAAATGTCTAGAATTTATAAACTTCTCCCTAGGGAGTATTACTGCCCAGGTGTGAATTAGGGACTGTTGATATCAGGCAAGTACTAAGTATTGGGAATGCTATTGATAGCCTACATTCTAAAATTTATGATGGATTGTAATCCATTTTTATGATAAATCAACCTTCTGGTATTCCTGCTTTTATGTGGACTTTCTCCCCTAACCCTTATCCACCGCTCTCCACTGTGTCCTGTAACCCTTGACACTGGATTTGGTCACAGGACTTATTTGGGCCAATGGGACATTAGGAAGCAAGACCCATGCAGCGGCTTGGTAATTATCAGTGTCTCCATATTGGGATTTGTCCACTTGACATTACTTGTGAAGAATCTAGTCCAGCTTACTGGAGGATAAAAAGAGAAAACTGAAATGCCTTGCTGATGCAAAACTTCCAGACATGTGACCCAAGCTGTCTTGGACTTGAGTGGGACGGTCAGATGACTGCAGACACATGAGTGATCCCAGATGAATCCAGCAGAAGAATCACTTCGATTGACGAACCCACAGAATTAGGAGAACAATAAACCGTTTCAAATCGCTGTTTTGGGTGGCTTGTTAGGCAGTAATTAATAGAGGACAAGGTGGTTTTAACAACAGTACCCTGTGATAGATGCCAAGATACAAATCCACCCAAGAAGGTTGTCTTTTTTTTTTTTTTTGAAAGACATGATGATGATGATTTTTTAATGGAGGTATAATTGACATACTAGTTTCAGGTGTAAGGCATGATGATTTGTTACTTGTGTATGTTGCAAAATGCTCACCACAATAAGTCTAGTTAACATCTGTTGCGTTCATAGTTTTACCTTGTGATGGAAACTTCTAAGATTTACTCTTTTTAGGGCGCTTGGGTGGCTCAGTTAAGCTTCTGACTTTTTTTTTTTTGGCATATTCAGGGCTTTATTATAAAAGAAATCTTGTGCAAAAAAAAATAAAACTGTAGACTAATGTAAGAATTCTGTGCATACTTTTTAAAAAACTTATTAACATATAATGTATTATTCTGGGGGCACGGGTCTGTGAATTATCAGTCTTACACAATTCACAGCACTCACCATAGCACACACCCTCCCCAGAACCCGTCACCCAGCCACCCCATCCCTCCCACCCACCCTCCCCTCCAGCAACCCTCAGTTTGTTTCCTGAGATTAAGAGTCTCTTATGGTTTGTCTCCCTCTTTGATTTCATCTTGTTTCATTTTTCCCTCCCTTCCCCCATGACCTCCCATCCTGCCTCTCAAATTCCTCATATGAGTGAGATCATAGGATAATTGTCTTTCTCTGATTGACTTATTTCACTTAGCTTAATACCCTCTAGTTTCATCCATGTCATTGCAAATGGTAAGATTTTGGGTTTTTGATGGCTGCATAGTATTCCATTTGTGTGTGTGTGTGTATGTGTGTGTGTGTGTGTGTGTGTGTACACACACGTGTACACACCACAATACACACATACATATATATGCATACATACCACATCTTCTTTATCCATTCATCTGTTGATGGACATCTAGGCTCTTTCCATAGTGTAGCTATTGTGGACATTGCTTAAGTTTCCAGCTTTAGTTTCAGCTCAGGTCATGGTCTCAGGGTCTTGAGATCAAGCTCTGCCTTGAGCTCCACGCTTTGTGGGGAGTCTGCTTCTTTCTCCCTCCCACTGCCTTTCCCCTCTCCACCCCACCCAAAGGCTCATGCTCTCTCTCTCAAATCTTAAAAAAACAAACAAAAACCTTATTGGAGAGTGTGAGCATTAGCAGAGGTTAAGAGCAGAGGGAGAGAAACATGCAGACTCCCCGCTAAGCGTGGATTCCAACAACTCAGGGCTCAATCTCAGGACCTCAAGATCATGACCTGAGCTGAAATCAAGAGTCGGAACCTTAACCTTAATTGACTGAGCCACCAAGGTGCCCCCCCAAATTACTCCTAATGTCACATATGTAATACAATATTATTATATATAATATAATCACTATTTCTATAGTGACTATAGTCACTATGCTGTACTTAATTACTTAAGTACGGGACTTAATTACTTTATAACTGGAAGTCTGTACCTTTTGACGCCCTTCACTCGACCCCCACCAAACCATCAATCTGTTCTGCGTATCTATGAGCTTTTTTCCTTTTTTTTTTTTTTCCCGATTCCACAGGTAAGATCACACAGTAGTTGTTTTTCTGTCTTGTTTTACTTAGCATAATGCCCTCAAGTTCCATCCATGTTGTCACAAATGGCAAGATTTCATTCTTTTTTTGTGTGTGTGTAGTCTTCGATTTTATATATGTATATACATATATATATGTATACACACACACACACCCTTCCCCATCTTTTTTATTCCTTTAACAATAGACACATAGTTCGTTTCCATATTTTGGCTACCGTCAGTAATGCTGCAATGAGGTGGTGCAGATATCTTTTCAAGTCATTGTTTTCATTTTCTTCAGATAAATGCCCAAAAGTGCAATTGCTGGAATATAATGGCAGCTCTATTTTTAATTTTTTGAGGCTGAACCAATTTACCTTCCCACCAATAGTGCATAAGACTTTCCTTTCCTCCACGTCTTCTCTGTCACTTACTATTTCTTGTATTTTTGATGATAATCTAACAGGTGTGAGGTGGTATCTTATTGTGGTTTTGATTTGTATTTCCCTGATAATTAGCAACATTGAGCATCTTCATGTACCTGTTGATAATGTCTTTTTGGAAAAAAGTTTTTATATATATACATATTTTTTATATATTTATAGTATATGTATTCATTTATATATATTTATATTATATACATAATATATAAATATATATAAAAACCTATATATAATATATATAAAATATAATATATAATATATAAATATATACTAAATATAATAAGTATATAATATATATAAAATATATATTATATAGACTTATATATATAATTTATATGTATCAAATATACAATTTTATATAAATATATAAAAACATGTATAAATATATAAAATTATAAAATATATTTGGTAATGTAAAATATATAAAATATATTACATAAATATGTATAAAGATATATAATATATATAAACATTTACATATGTAAACTATATATATACTTTTATATATAAACATATATAAATGTTTATATATATTTTAATAGAAATGTTTATATATAAAAGTATATATATATAAATTTAAAATTTTTTTTTTAGCAATCTCTACACCCAATATGGGGGGTTGAACTCACAAACCCCAAGATCAAGAGTCGCATGTTCTTTTGACTGAGCCAGTGAGGTGTCCCAATTTTATGCCCATTTTAAAATCAAGGTTTTTGTTTTTATTTTGCTATTAAGTCGTATGTGTTCTTTATCTGTTTTGTATATAACTCCTTATCAGATTGATGATTTGCAAATATCTTCTCCCATGCAGTAGGTTGCCGTTTCAGTTTGTCGATGAATTCCTGTGCCGTGCAGAAGCTTTTGAGTTGGATGTAGTCCCACCTGGTTGGTTTGCTTTTGTTGCCTTTGGTTTTGGTAACAGGTTAAAACCAAATCATTGCCAAGATGTCAAGGAGCTTACCCCTCTGTTTTCTTCTGCAAGTTTTTTTTTTTTTTTTTTGTGCCTCCAGGTGTTCATTATGAGTCTAATCCATGGACCTCTCACTGCATGTGGGGGATACCGGTTTTCGCTAGACTGCAGTGACCCCAGATGTCTGATCTCAGCCTTTCCGCACGTGTTCCTGCAATTCTTCGTCCCCTCGGCGGGCTCGCTGCTCGGCAGCACTGTTACTTTTCATCTCTGTCCTTCCTGCTACCCTTGGCCTTTCCTGGCTAGCTCTTCACTGTGCACTTCTTTGCCTTTCTTTCTTCCTGGTTTCGTTTGTCTTCATTTTACACGGTTGCTTCAACACTTCTTTACTTTTGGTCAACCAGCCAACCGTGTTAGCCTTTAATAATTTGCTTTGTTAGCTTACCTTGGTTTTTTTTTTTTGCTATTGCTCCTGCTGTAGATTTCTTTCAATCGGTTGTTGGCGGTGGGATAAGCATCAGATCTGCAGACCCTGGGGAAGTGTTGTGTTCACATACAGGGTGGACTTCTAATGCCATGAGCTAGCGTATTAGGGTTCTCCGGGGAAGCAGAACCGATCTGTATCTCCGTCTCTATCTCCATCTGTGTATCTGGAGACCTGTATCTAGGAGGGGGGCTGACATATCCCGAGGTTTATAGCCGTTTCCTTGGGAGACCCGGGAGAGGTGATCGTGTGCTTCCCATTCAGAGGCCAGGAGGCTCAAGACTCAGGAAGAGCTGATGTTTCAGTTGGAGTCCTAAGGGAGGGGGGCAGAGGGGGACCGATGTCCTAGCTTGTAGGTGGTCAGGCAGAAGACATCGTCACTGACTTGGGGGACAGTCAGCCTCTTTGTCCTACTCAGGCTTTCGGCTGGCTGGATCAGCGAAGGTGATCTACTTCGCTCACGTCACCAGTTTAAATATTAAACGCATCCCAAAACACTCTCACAGAAACACCCAGAATTGTTTGATCAGATATCTGCGCATCTTGGGGCCCACTCAGGCTGACATGTAAAATTAACCATCACAGACAACAGTCCTGCCTTAGAGATTTGACTTCACACTCAAGCACGACCTTTATATGTAGGTTGAATAAGTAGCCATCTGAAAAAAGGTATTTTGATGGAAAATGGAGATTTTTTTTGGTCTTTCCTCCTGAAATCTTACCCTGGTAACCAATAAATGATAGGAATGCTTTCATAAGTAGGATTCATCTCTTTAGGGTATATTTTTCTAATTACAATGTATATTAACCAAGAAGAACTATATTGAGGCACTGTTAGGCAATACTAGCTTATAGTGCAGTTCTTTAAACTCGCTTTTCTAGTAGGTTCAGGTATGGTTTAACATAGGTAGGAGGGGTTGAGGAGAGGGAAAGAGAAGTTCACTTTGAGAAGGGGAGATTCAAATGTAGCACTCCTAGCTAAAGGGTATAGTATGATAGATGAGAAAAGGAAGATTTAAGATTAAAATTGCTGCCCTCTTTAAACACATAGCTTTAATTTCTTGAGATTGGAAAGTCCCTTATGGTAATATGCAAGATTGTATCACTAAAATTACTTTAAGGTATGATATAGCATAGCTCAGAGTAGATACAGGTTTCCTTTTCATGTTTATGCCTCGAGGGTAAAATGGAAGAAAAAGATTCCTAAGGAAACTCCATACCATGTAATTAAAGGTTATTCTTCACTAACCATCCTGTATACATTATTTATTAGGATAACCATTGCTTATCATACATAGTAGTAAAAAAACATTTTCTAGATTTTTTTAAAGATTATTTATTTATTTGACAGAGAGAGAGAGAAATCACAAGTAGGCAGAGAGGCAGTCAGAGAGAGAGGAAAGCAGGCTCCCTGCTGAGCAGAGAGCCCGATGCGGGGCTCGATCCCAGGACCCTGAGATCATGACCTGAGCTGAAGGCAGAGGCTTTAACCCACTGAGCCACCCAGGCGTTCCTATTTTCTATGTTATTAAAATTTGAGGGATTTTTTTTTTAAAAACATTAATCAGAGAAGATGCTATGTCTTTGTGTAGTTTAGGTATTCCTTCCTGTATTTACCTTAATAGGGTGGACTGTGCTGAGATGTAGGTATGTCCAGAGAACTCATGACTCCATACATGAAATTATCTCTTACCAATGCAAAGTCCATGGTGGGCCTAGAAACTCGCCATTTCCCAGCAGTGGCTTACAGAACCAGGCTGAGTGGCTCCACATCGAACTATGTGGTGTCCTTGGTGCCGGGAAGGGATGAGTGGAGAGAGCTCTCACATACTCCTAAACGTCTCTTCCTGGAAGTGGCACATACCGTCTGTGCTTGTAGCCCATTGGACTTAACTAGGCGCATGGCCCAGCCTGAAAGCTTGGAAGAAGGACTCTCTTCTGTGCCCCAAAATACAGGAAAAATGGGTACGGGTGAACATTAGAAATCTGTGCTACATTACTTGGAGAACCGATACACCTCATCTAAATTTTCCTTTCTTTTTAAAGATTTTATTTATCTGACAGAGAGGAGGGGAAGCAGGCTCCCCACTGAGCAGAGAGCCCGATGCAGGGCTTGATCCCAGGACTCTGAGATCATGACCTGAGCCGAAGGCAGAGGCTTTAACCCACTGAGCCACCCAGGCGCCCCACATGTAAATTTTCTATACACGAATTTATTTTAAGTAAATCCTATTTTCCTTTCAGCTGCATGTAAAAACCAAAGCGATGCTATTCCAGGAAAATTTTTTACCTGGACTAATATTTTAGGGTACTTTCCTCTGTTTTAAAAAAAAAAAAGTACACATTGAGGGGCGCCTGTGTGGCTCAGTCCATTAAGTGTCTGACTCTTGGTTTCAGCTCAAGTTATGGTCTCAGGGTTGTGAGATCGAGCCCTGTGTCGGGCTCTGCACTAAGCACGAGTCCTGCTTAGGATTTTCTCTCTCCTGCTCCCTTTCCCACCCTAG